>QODF01000323.1:375622-435977 GCA_024372805.1 Oostethus manadensis
TTGAGCCACTCTTTGTCTGGTCCCTCCCCTAGGACCTGTTTGTCATGGGTGACCCTACCAGGGGCATGACAGCCCCCGACAACTTAGCTCCTAGGATCATTGGGACACGCAAACTCCTCCACCACGATAAGGTGCTGACTCAGGGGGATTAATCACCATTTGGCACAATGTGTGAAATTTGCCCATTTTTGCTAATTTATGAAGAGAAGATTTCATGAAGAGACAGATTAATCACGGCACCCAATTATATATATTTATTTGTATGTATTAACAGCTCCAAATGGCCGCACGGTGGATGAGTGGTTACCACGTTGGCTTCACAGTCAGGAGATCAGTGTTCGAATCTCTGTTGGGCATCTCTGTGTGGGGTTTGCTTGTATTCCCCGTGCGTGCTTGGGTTTTCTCCGTGTACTCCGGTTTCCTCCCACATTCCCAATTAACTGAGAATGAAATTTGGCTAAAAGATTCCAGGTACGTCTGAAAATGCATTCGCCTAACGTTAGTCTCTTTTGTAGTAACAGCAACATTTGAATCACACATCAACCGTGTTATTATGAGCCACAAAGGGCTGCATTCACAGGCACCACGTAATTTAAGTTGAATCCACATGGTTTGAGGGTAGAAGATTTTCCTGCGATTTCCGAGCGCACTTACTGTAAATGCAGCAAATTGTACTTCCGCATTAAGACTTACGTTAGTGAGAGAGAAATAGATCCCCTTATGGTTTTCCTTTAATAATAAATTACATGCAGAATAAAGACCCGGTGAATGCACCTCGCTGTCATCTAGTGACTTCCTGTCTGTATTTTTGGAAGACATTTATTGAAACACTAAAGCATGAGTTTTACGTATGGCTTAAATTGTTGACTTTCTCTTATTATGTCTACCATGTTGGGTAATATGAATGAATGAGGGTTTGAGCGGCATTTTAAAGAAATGTATGTAGAATTTGGTAAACAAGTTTTGTGTGAAAAAATATTCCATTTATAAATAAGTAATCCTGCTTTGCAGAAATGAATTTATCTGGGTCTGGAATCAATTAACCACAATGAATGAGGCATCACGGTATTGGAAGTGCGTGATAACCAAATTGTAGTCTTAATGCTAGAATCTACCCGTTTAAGCAAGCGCCTTTGCGAAAAACTTGTCCAAGGTACTGGATGCCACACGTCACACACGACAACTTAACATTAAGGAGTGGGACAGGAGGACACCAAAGTTAGTAACACCACCAATAAACCAATGTTTGGGCCGACAAGCGAGAGATGCGGCTGCATTTGTAGCAGCCCCCGGAATCCATAGGAATCAGCCATGAAGCCTTCTAAAGACCTCTTCCAGCTCCACCGGGAGGACACCAAGGCGTTCCCAGGCCAGCTGTGAGACATAGTCCCTCCAGCGTGTCCTAGGTCTTCCCGGGGGCCTTCTCCCGACCGGGCGTCCCCGAAACACCTCACCAGGGAAGCGCCTGGGAGGCATCCGGACTAGATGCCCGAGCCACCTCAACTGGCTCCTCTCCATGTGAAGGAGCAGCGGCTCTACTCTGACCTCCTCCCGGATGGCCGAGCTCCTCACCCTATCTCTTAGGGTGAGTCCAGCCACCCTACGGAGGAAACTCATTTCTGCCGCTTGTATCCGCCATCTCATTCTTTCGGTCGTGACCTCATTTATCTGATTTATTATGGAATGTGTGAAACCATGACAGGAACAACATCTTATTAAAAGCTCTAAATGAATACAGAGCCACCAGTACACCTTGTCGCCCACCACAAGTATGCGCATTAGCGCTCAATAAATGCATCACGTCTTACTTTTATGCATCCCCACACAGTGTCAGCATTTGGGATCAAATATGAGGTGAAAGCAAAATAGGGAAAATACAGTATATAAAAGTAAGATGGTGCGTTCAAGGAGCGTCAAACAAAGCGGGACAGTTTGGCTCTTGCAACAAACAACTTAAACATACTGTATACTGCGTTTCCCAGCGTTTGTGGAATTGGCGCCTTTATTTTATAATGCAAGATCAATGTTTACATTAGATTTTAACAGCAACATCATGCTAGGTTGCCGTTTGCAGAAGAAAAACAACACAGTTACCCTGTCTGTAGCTCACTAAGGATAATTGGCCGCGCTCCAGGCTAACCTTTAAGATGCGTAGCGAAGCCTGCCTGAGGGGTGAAGTGCGGGGCGTCTATCCCTGGGCGGGCTCATTGAGGTAGGGGCTGGTCCGAGGGGAGGTGTCACGTCCGTGGGAAAGAAGCCGCAACTTCAAAAGTGACCATTTGAGCACATCGTCCCTCAAAGGTGCAGCACACAAGCCAGAGAGCTGATGGATTTTTGTCGCCTTTGCTGCCCATAAACAGGCTCAAGGCACACATATTACCGTTAAATCGTCTTTTAAAAAAGTCCATTTTGCAATACAGGGAAACTGGAACTGATGCTACCTTCAAACTCGTCACACAGAAAAGCTTGACTAGGAAAAAAAACCCGACCTTTAAAGGCATTTTTAAGTGCTTAAAAGCCTGTGGAAATCAAATGTAACGATTGGTAGCTTTCCATTTGGGTGTCGGAAGCACGCCTGTCAAACTTGCTGACCGTCGGAAGGACGACTGGGAACGCGAATGGTAAAAGCACCGAGTGACTACAGGATGATTACCTTATCATTTGGGCCTTGTTCTGTGTTGCAAGCTCAACAAAACCGTGTAGAAACACACGACACCCTTTATATCCCGATGGTTGTTTTTTTTTAGACTGAAAAGGAAAATGTAGATGTCGGCGGCCGAGCGAGACTTCCAGCGGATGTACGGTGCATGCCCGGCTTATCACCCAAACACAACCCATACCCTACGGCTCTAATGGCGACAGATGGCAATATGCATTAAGGCGGTAACATTTCACAGCATACCCTTTCCCAACGAAGCCTCGTGACGCTGCCGGCGTGCCCCGAGTCCACAAATCCCTTTATACGGTGGCGAAGAAGAACGCGGCTGGCGGCAGACCCCGGAATGAACATTAGAGTCCCATGAAAATCCTTCCATAATAACCGTCACAGGCCTCCGCCAAGGCCCAGGTGATAAGTGCGTGCGTGTGTGTTAGGTTTTTAATTGTGGTTTTATGCCGTCATCAGCTTTTACTGTCGGAGGCCTCTTTCCATCTGCCCGCTGTAGAATCGCCCCTCTGTGTGCTCGTACTTGAGAGCTGTAGTTAAGAGCACAGGTGGGAGGCGATCGCGGTGGTTTTACAGCGCTTGACTTTTATGTTCATTCATTCTCGTTTATAAACCACAGATATTCTAAACTGGGTTTTTTTGGGGTAAATTCTTCATCTGGTAGTCAATACTCCTCATTAGTAGCCCTGATGCCAAGTGTTGGTCACGCTGGATGGAGGCAGAGGAGAAAGGAGCGTGCTGATGGCTTCACACCGGGCGAGGATGAGTCACGCCGCCCCTCAGCTTCCGGCTCACGTCTCTGGTTTCCTTTACAGTTAGTGTTGCACGCCCAGACCTTTGAGGCAAGACTTTCTTGTTTGAAACAAGCCTGTAACTGGGAGGAAAAGGGGAGATTCATCTTGGGCTCTCTTTGACTCTGGTGTTTCCGATCCCAGTCATAGGTAGGTTTGGATATTTGCAGTAGGAACACTATTTATTGTCTATATGAAAACTATTTACGAAACAGCCTCGGGTTTGAGATTCACATTGTGTGTTTGTGATCTGCAAGACTTTATTTCATGCAAACATCCGGTGCTGGCAAACAGGGAAATAATCGGCCCAGCCTGTTGACTGTGTTTTCCCCAAAAGCACCGCATTCAGCACTACGAGCAAAGTTTTCCCGAGTGGCTTTACATCCCCAGCCGAATCAGACGCAAGCGGACGGAAAAAAGTAAACGCAGGCACTGGGACCGACACGCCACGAGCCGTTTTCACCCCCGTCTTGTCACTGCGCCGCGTACGCTACGGTACAAACAAGTTTACCAGCTTTAAATACCGTAAGACCTCAATGTGAAATTGAGGACGCGAGCTGGAGTCAAACCAAGCACTGTCTGTACTGTCTGTGTGTGAAAGAGTGCGAGGCATGGCGCTGTTCCTTCTCGTTGTCAGTCTGTCCAAGGAGTTGCGCTCGCTGAGAGCGACTGGCCAATCACAGAGCCTGAAGAGGCAATTCTACAGAAGCAGTTACCCACTGAGGATTTTTGTTCATCACGATAACGGATAATGACGAGCTGTACTCGTTTCCTGCTCGTACTGGGCAAAAATGCAGTCAAAAGTTTTTGGACGATTAATTTTTTGTCTACATTTTTTGCCAAAAGTGACCCATTTCCTTCTTGGTGCGTCTGGTGTTCAGTTATGATCCACAACAGGCATAATGTAGCGATGCTTGAAACTTTTAAACCTAAACTCAGCCACCACCGAGTGGGGGGGTGCTCCTGCCCCTTACAGCCAAAGAGGTTTTGCCGTCCTGTGGACGTTTGTCCATCCATCCATCCGTTTTCCTCCGCTTATCCGAGGTCGGGTCGCGGGGGCAGCAACCTAAGGAGAGAAGCCCAGAATCCCCGGCCACGTCGTCCAGCTCTTCCCGGCGGATGCCGAGGCGTTCCCAGGCCAGCTGAGAGACATAGTCTCTCCAACGTGTCCCGGGTCTTCCCAGAGGCCTCCTACCGGTTGGACGTGCCCTGAACACCTCCCCAGGAAGGCGTCCGGGAGGCATCCTAACCAGATGCTCGAGCCACCTCATCTGGTTCCTCTCAATGCGGAGGATCAGCGGTTCTACTCCGAGTCTCTCCCGGATGACAGTGCACCCTGTCTCTTTTTTTGCCACTGTCATTATTATTTTTAGGTTTCTATTGTAAAAAATGTGAACCTTTTTTCCTGTACTGAGCGGAACCCCTTTACCAGCTGTAGCAGTGGTGCAGTCCAACATGGTATGCCAAGAATTCCAAGGCCTCATCAAAAATGGTCAGTGTTTGTTGATAGGAAAAACATGAGAACATGTTTATTCTTGTATTCTAAACATGTTGCATGATTCCCTTCCTCCACTGTGCGGAGAGCCATCACCCACCAGCTGCATCTTTAAATCCCGGGCTTCCCACACTAGCCCGGTTTATTGTCTTTTGACAAGTGGTCAGGTTTTTAAGACCCTAGCGAGCAAAAGATGCAACAACTTTGACTGTGTAGAGTCAGTGGGGGTTTATTTGCACTGCACATTTGTGGCTTACATAATGAGCTAATGACGTCCATCAGTCTTCCGCCGACAAAGTCACTCTAGAGGTTGATCTGCCGTGCTTGTGTATTATTCCGAAATGGTCTGATCTAATAACAATCTTTCTTTGTCTCTGTGCCCGCCCCACCTCCCAATCCCTGCCCCCCTTTTCTTTATTTTTACATTGCTTTTTGTGTCAACATGTCTTTTGTTTCTAGGGCATCAAGGCGCATGGGAGCGCCACTTTGTCCTCACGGAGACAACTGAGTGAGTGTCTCAATTCTGATATCACCCGGATTGGACGTGACTGTATTGTAGTGGCCCGCCTTTTTTGTACTCCAGTAGACGTATGCAAAAAGGGTCTTTGTACTGGGGCTTGCTGACCTTTACCTGTTATATAAAACACAAATAAATATGCAGTCGTCCCTCGCACTTCAAGCGTTTCTCTATCAATCGACTGTGGTTGCTGTTTTGTGGTAGGCGTTAGCAGGGTTACCTTGATGAGACATCACCTCACATTACTTTAATACTGCATAGAGTTCTCCACCCATTTTGTGTGGAAGTGGTAAGATTTTTGCTTCATATTTTGTCCTTCTCCACTCCGTTTTGAAACCCTTTAGAAGTTTAGAATAAATCATTTGGAAGCTAACTCGTTATTAACAAGTTAGCTCGGTAGCATGCTATGCTTAAAGCGGCGCTCGTCTTTTGTGTCCGTGCAGTGAAGAGTTGTGCAATGTGGTATAAACAAACAATAGGGAGTGTAAAAGTGACCATAGGGGTGTTATTCATGGTCTACAGGGCTCTAATGTAGAAAGTAACAAACAGGTTTTCTATATAAGAGTATATTCCATTTAATAAGGTTGAATCCTACTTTAGTCACATGTCACGGATGGGTCTGCACGAGGGACATCTGTATATGTAGTGTATATAAAATCATGAATCATATTCAATATACCTCAAAATAAAGAACCAAATGCAACCACGCAATGGCCTCCATAGGAAGACTATAACCGTATTCTATAGCTTTGTGTGTTAATCAAGTCCCGGTATGGAGACCCTTTGAGTGAGGAATGCTACCTTCACTGCCCTGTCCTGCTGTGTAGAAGGGAATGCTGCCCACTGTACCTACAGTACCTCAACCCTGTAAGACGCAAAGATCACATCCCTTCTGGTGTACAGCTTTGTCACCAAAGTCCATTTTCCTTTGTCTTGCAAAAGTTGGTGGGAAGAAAATCTCAGTTCAAGCAAATCCGACGCAGCGGCCATTTCTCTTCATTTGTTAGAAGTCAGTGGTTTTGACAAAAAAACAATGAACAATGGAAAGTGCATTTTGAAAAGGGCATTGGAGTGCATGGCAGGTCTAATCCAGCATAGCTTTAAAAGCACCGCAATAAGTATTCTGTCTTTCAGCTGTGTAACATGCACTCCGTTCAGTTAAAGCAGATCCTTTACAAACTTGGTATTGGGTCATGCCTTCAAATGTTTTTCATTCCTATGTTTTCTTTAGTTCCCCCAATCAGTCACCCGGGGTCTCATCCACTTGGATAAACAGACGTCTTAAAGAGATGAGCGGAAAATACCGTGACTGATATCGTGTGTCACAGCAGATTTCACCGCACCTTCTGCGACATCTGTAAAGCCTATTTTGTAATTGAAAGAGATTTTTCCTTATAAAGATTTTATTGAACCATGCTTATTATTGGAACACCCCTGGACACTGTATTGGGGCCTTATTAAATCTGTTTTATTTCTACCAAATTCTGTTAATCATCATTTTTTACTTTTTACACTTTTTACCAGCTTAAAGTGTGGGCTTTAGGGGTTAGTGAATACAATTTTTCCGTTAATAAAAGGCAAAAATCCTTACGTTTATTGGTGCAATACATCAGTGGACAATTTTGCCCAGTAATCAAGAACTGGATGTATCGTGGCTAACTTTTCTAATTAGATTCCTCCACGAATGAGACGTGCGCCGGGGAAATCCTTACCCACACTAACGTTCCTTCTCCTCACAACAACGTCATGTCAATTTTCTGCACGTTTTCAACCGTAAATTCCCTTTTTATTGACCAATGCCGCAATTCTGTTAACTGTAGGAAGAAACACAGCAGATAAATTCAACACTCCAGTGTGAGCAAGTTCCAGTAGAGCTATCATGGCTGCAGTAGGCCCCTGCGGGGGTGTGAAGTATGAGCAAAGTGCACTTTCTCCCTGCCTACCTACCTATCAGTGCTGAACTAGACTTAGTCAAGCATGTGTTCTGATACCGAGACCAACTTGTGAATGTGGTGTTCTCTTCCTGTACGTGTGTCAACCTGTAAACTTGCATAGAACCCCTGATTGACTGGTGTCAGGCAATGTGGCATGACTTCACTCCCCACCTGCCGTCCTTTTCACTCCCACCCCTCTCTGATTACACTCTACCACACACACACACTTACACCTGCACTGACACACCACAAGGCCGTATCAACTGTTGACCATGAAGTACAATCAACCTGTGTGTGATTGCCTGCTTTTGTGCATACAGTGAGGGAAAAAAAGTATTTGAACCCCAGCTGATTTTGTCCATTTTAACCCCAAAGAAATGATGAGTCTATAATTTCAATGGTAGCTTTATTTGAACACTGAGAGACAACAATGACAAAAAAAATCCAGAAAAATGCGTTTCAAAAAGAGTTATAAATGAATTAGCATTTCCATGAAGGAAATAAGTATTTGATCCCCGCTCAGTCAGCAACATCTCTTAGCTCCCAGGTGGATCTTATACAGGTAACGAGCTGACGTTGGCAGCCCTCTCAGCTCGTTACCTGTATAAAAGAGACCTGTCCACAGAAGCAATCAATCAATCCAGATGCCAAACTCTGCACCATGGCCAAGACCAAAGAGCTTTCCAAGGATGTCAGGGATAAGATTGTGGACCTACACAAGGCTGAAATGGGCTACAAGACCATCGCCAAGCAGCTCGGTGAGAAGGTGACAACAGTTGGTGCAATTATTGGCAAATGGAAGAAACATAAATGAACTGCCAATCTCCCTCGGTCTGGAGCTCCATGCAAGATCTCACCTCGTGGAGTTTCAATGATTCAGCCCAGAACTCTCTCGGAACAATTGTCATTGTTGTCTCTCAGTGTTCAAATAAAGCTACCATTGAAATTATAGACTTTGTTAGTGGGCAAACTTACACAATCAGCTGGGGTTCCAATACTTTTTTCCCCTCACTGTAAATGTCCACGAAGGAGAAGGAAATGTGTGGAAGTGAAAGCATGAAAAGACAATAGGTGCCATTTTAGAGCATTGTTTGTTTGCTCGATATGTACAAGGGCACCTCAAGTGCACGTCTGTGTGCGTGTGTGTGTGTGTGAATATTGTTTTTACAGCAAAAGCTCCAGGTTTTCAGCACGAAATCCTTCATCATCTCGCGGTGCTTTTGTGTGCACGAGTGCGTCAGTTATTCTTCTCGCCGCTCATTAAACTCCTCAAGGACTGACGGACTGGTAATGCGGCGCTGCTGAATTATTAGTCCGTTCGCCGGGCGACCGACATTAATGAAGCTCCGACTCGTCTAATCAACAAAGTGCAAAAGAAGTCGAGCGGAGGCGACAGATTTTTTCCAGCGCGCCCACACAGTGCAAATGTCAAAAGGTAGCCCGTCAAAGAGGTTGTTGTCAGGAGCACGCTTCTGTTGTCAAGCAACTACTGCAAAAAACACTGGGGGGAAGATGGCAGTAGTGCAAAATCTCTAGTCAAAGATCCTCTTTGTGACAGGAGTGGTTGGTTAATTATGACAACGTGTTGTAAAAATCACTAGTCAAAGATCCTCTATGCATTCTGGATGCTCTGCTGTTTCCAGAACCTGCCGAAATCCAAGTCCTAGATCCCCTATGTAACGGTAGTGCCTTGCTCCTTTTAATTGTCTACTGCAAAAGCGATAGTGGAAGGTCCTCGGCATGACAGGAGAGCTATGCTAGTTTTAAGGACCTGTTGTAAACACACTAGTCCAAGAAGGAGCATTGCTGTTTTTAAGCAATAACGTTTGTCAAAAACATCCCTTGGCTGTTTCAAAGAAGCTGTGAATCACTTTTGTCAGGTAAAAGTCCAGTCAAAACACTTTGACATGCTTTTAGGCATCATCTCCTAAAACTAGTCAAAGATCCTGTAACTGAAAGGAGGGTTCTGCTGTTTTTTTTTACATTATTCAAAGATCCTTTGTAATAGTATGCACATACAAAATAGTTGGTCTTTTAACGCCTCCTAGAGCTACAAATGAAGCAGACACGTTGCTTCGCTGTCATAAAATCCTTGACCAAAGTCGTTAGCGGGCGCGTTAGTATGTAATGTTTTGCAAAGCGCCTTAATGGCCTGACAAGTGCAACAGAGTTTAGTGAACTTTTCATTCGTCGTCGTAAATGCATTTTTAAATGCGTTACACTTGGTTGTTGTTGCGTGTGGTCCACTTCTGCTGACTTGAGTGTGTGTTTATGTGGGAGCTGGTAGCAGGTGGAGGAAGAAGCACACGGGTCTTCAGCCACGGCCAGCAGTGCCCAGTGGTGGTCGTTGTAGAGATGAAAGATTTTTATACCCAGGTGGAGGTCACACGCCAGAGAAACTGTGCACGTGTGGGTTTTGCATAATGTAGTTTGTCCCCTCTGGGGTTCAATGAGGGCAAGAATGATTCCCAATTTTGAGTGTTGCCAGGTCTGTGGGCATGCATGTGTGCCTGCCTGGTGTCCCAGATCCTTCAAATTGGACACCCAGGCCTTGTTGCCAGATGCTATAGATCAGGGGTCCCCAACCGCTGGGGAGTGGCCCCGTACCGGTCTATCACGGGTTTCAAAGAAGCAAGCTGGCCTGTGGGCTCAAAAAGGTTGTGGAGCATTGCCCGTATCTTCATGCATGTCCCCACCCCACCCACCTCATCTGCAGGTGGTTCCTATTGGGTGGGACGCCAAGTCACTTATCTCCTCCACAAGCACATTACCACAAAAGCGCCGAAGTACCGGAAGCCCCAGTGTGTGTTTGTGTGAGGTTATCTCTGACGGATGGCTACTTGCCAGAGGAGGTGTCCAACGCCGATCCACAGCAGCCAGTAGCTAAGACTCCTAATTATAGACAGAGGAACTCAAATAGACAAGCATCCGCACAGCGTCTGCATGATCTCCTGTGCGCCGTTCACACTAATGAGCCACTCTTTCCAACCCACCACCCCCAGGGGTGCGCAGCCACACTCCTCAGCCCTCATGGCTCCTTGATAGAAGCCAACAGGACTGTACCTTCTCTGCCAGCTTCCCATCTGGTCCTCTGATCCGGGGGAATGTTGCTCCCAAGCAAGCGAGACGCAACATGCGAGGGAGGGAGGTTTGGTTTAGCTACATCTCTGGCTTGCCTTTGGACTGCGGGGTGTGTTGGCGGGATGCTGAGTGTTTTTAGCGAAGACGAGCACACAGTAAACACAAGCCAACAATGGAGGACATCCATCATCTTGTGTGCATAGCAAGTGTCTCTCTTCTTTGGGGTAAATCTAACCCATCTGAAACAGAATTATAACAATCCAATGTCCTGCTGTCATGCACATGGGATGGTTGAACATAAACGCTTGCTGAGGGCATCCCTTTGTCTCCATTCTGTCCGCATTTGAAAACAATGAGGTAAACGCCCACGAAGGAGTAGAAGGTTCAAGGTAGGATCTCACTGATCACACACAAGACATTTGGTCAAGTTCTGATCGTGTGGAGCTGGGTTTTTGGAGTTTGGTGGTGAGTCATCAAACTTTGACTCCATGACATTCCCACACGGCTGGAACAATAGCTCCAAACCTCCACAACTACTATTTGCTAGGGATGCCCTGATCAGGGTTTTATGATGCAGATTCCGATGAGTGAAATACCAATACCGATTACATAGGTGGTTGAAATTTGTTTAGATTATTATTATTGTATTTACCACTGGCTTGGTGTTCTCTCAATGGAATGGTTTTCACTTCACATGTGTGTGGCTTACTTGTGGGATTTTTGGTGCCCTATTAATGGGTTTGGGACCATCAGTTGTGTTGTGCTGAAGTCAGGTTGATTGGCAGCCAACGGTACCACTGGACAACTGTTAGAATTCATATTATGGCAGGAACCAATCAGCTAAGTAAAGAGAAAGGAGCCATGACTACTTTCAGTCAGTCAGTCCGGAAAACTGCAAAAAAAAGTACATTATTATCAACTTATGCTACATCAAACTGTTCTTTTTAGTGTGCTACACCGGAGAGGAATGGTTTGTGGCATTTTTTGCAGGGTTTTGCAAATAACAGGTAAGCCCCACACAGCAGACAGGAAATGTCACCGCCGTAAGAAACTTTTAAAGACCCTTCAGTAAGTCCAAAATTCTGCTGCACTTTTAACCGGAACCAGAAAATATCCTGTCCCACCCATATTAGCCCCACTGCATTGGTACACCTGCTACACCAGTAACATTTTGTTTGTACTCAATTTTACTTTTTAAAGAGTATACAATTCTCCTTCTTACTCATAAAGCACTACACGGTCAGGCACCCTAAAGAGCTCCTAGAACCCAATCAACCCAGTAGAACACTGCGCTCACAGAATTCACAATTACTTGTGACTCCTAATAGTTTTAGAAGTTGAATGGTTGGTAGAGCCTTTAGTTACCTGGCTCCTCTTGTATGGGACCAGCTCCTGGGGGACCGACAATCTGTCTTTATTTAAAAGTCAACTTAAAACTTACCTCACAGTTAGAACTGATCCTTGACACGCTGCTATGTACCAAAGACATTTCTTTATGTTCCTTGGTCTAAGATCTACCGCGTATCCCTCCATTCTTTTTATATCTCAACCCAACCGCTCAAGACAGACGGCCGCCCCACAGAGACCGGGTTCTGTCCAAGGTTTCTTCCTCGGTCGAGTTTTTCCCTGCCTCCGTCGCCAAGTGTTTGCTCCTGTGCGGTTTCAGGTGGCTCTCCCTGACCTTCATGTGTAAGGTGGCATGAGATGACTGCTGTTGTGACTTGGCTCCATACGACTAAGTTGAATTGAACTTCAAACCAAAACGGCCGACTCCCTGTGCATTATCACACAGGGCCTGGTTTTTTGTACGTCCGGCCATGCTAGACCTGCCTTCTGTAACGGCGAATCTGTTGAAACGGGCTTCACGGCCCAATTTCTTAATCAACTTTTTCAGGGGGCACCAACAACAAAACTGTTAGTAGTTCGGCCCCCGTTGGCCCGTGCAGGGGTGCTCACTCTTGCACATGCCAGTAGGATTGTGTTCTCACACAACCAGAATATCCCGAATATGGGATCTGTACCAAGGGGAACCACGGAGCTATGGTACAAATGCGGGAGTTTGGTTATTTTTGCAAGCTTCACCAAAGGCAAATAAAGTCAACTGCACGGCGTAAACAGGGCTTTTGGGTAGAAATCGGGGTGTGAAGAGAGCAAGAGAAAAAAGAAGGAACGCTGAGAGCGAGAGTCGAAGAACTGCGGTGACACACGGGGCAAAAAAAAAAAAAGAGTACTGTGGATGAAAGAAAGCTGCTGCAGGGGAGCGAATTGAGATGAGAGAGATGGGCTGTCAAAAATGTGAAGAAGCCAAAAAGATAGCAATCGGGATGAGGGGGGCGGCGGGGCTGGGGTGGGAATACATGGGAACGGCTGGTGGGAGGAGCCGACACTGTCGAGAAGAAATGGAGAATATTTGTTGTGTTTACTTATTGAGATTCGGCATACGAGAGTGCAGTCCTCCCACAGTCCCACAGGCGGTCCTTCTTTTCTCTTTCTGTAACCCCCTAGTCGTTTCCTCCGTTATCTGTGGCCGCTTCTTTTTCATCCATCTTTGTCCTCCGTCCGCCCCCTCGATCTGCAGTATCACAACACGCTGAGAATAGCACTCAGTTAAAGGCCTTACTCTTTCAGGATTGGATGCGTGTTGCATTCCAGCATGAAAGCTCTACAAAAGAATTGCTTTGGACAACACTGACAGACTCATTTACTGATGTACAGTAGGCATCGCAATTTTGCGACGGAGGCAAAAAACAACAACAACAACAACCGTTCCCTACAACAAAGGAATGGGAAACTCCGAACAGACCTGTCCGTCCCCCTTGTTAGAAAGCCAGCTGAGAAACCAGGTGAGCAAAGCACTCTGGCGATTGGAGCAATGAAGAAACATCCAGCAGACTTGGCATTCACTGTAGGCCTCGACAGAAAACCTGAACTGTCGCGTCGGAGGCAAGGAAAAACAAGTTGCACTGCAGAACCACATGAAAGTTCTCAAAAAACGGTCTTCTGATACATTGAATGACTGATTTACTCATGAAGTCAAGTCAGTTTGGAGACTAAGGCAAGGAAAAACTCACCCGATTAGGACGATAGAGATAGAGATAGAGTGCCTTGCGCTGCTGTTGGCTACAGAACCTTAGTATTAGGGATGTTCCGATCCGATCTTCAGGATTGGGAACTGCTGCCGATGCGCTGTAATTTGAAGATCAGCTTCTGCCACAATCGGATTGGGCCGATCCGGTGCTGTAACTCTGGGCCAAAATGGTGCGGTAAATGCGCCTCGTAGCTGGTTCCCACTTGACTCCCGCCACCCGGATGAAATAGAAAAGGCACCACCACCGTGCCGAATGTGTACGTGGTGTACAGTGGTGAAGTTAGTTTCTTGTTGGACGCTGGTTATTCGGCTTTGTAGTTATGGCAGTAGAACCCCCTCACTGTGCCTGCACAGGGCATTGAAGAGAATTTGTATTAAAAAAATCAAAGTCATATATTCTATATCTCACCCCCAATTAAAGTATAACCATGTCAAATGATTAGTCCTACCCTAAAAGTATTGAAACGGTAGATGTTCCCTAACTGCCTTCCTGTGTCGTCCTCTAAGTAACTTTGTCAAGGTAACTCCTGTGAGCTCCATCTTTGGAACACAGAGGACAAAACGGGACAGACGGGACTGTGGTGACTACTGCTGCGTGCTTCTTTTGCCGCCTAACCCCACCGAGCCCCAGGGACGGCCCCGGACGGCCACGATGAGGCTGTCAGCAGAAGGTGTATGTGTGTTAAAAAAGAAAAAAAGAAAGAAATCACGAGAGAAAAATGTGCGTGCTTGTGTATAAGGGCCTCCGATCTCTGCCCCCCGTCCATGGCATTGTCCCCCTCAGGCGGGCCCGGTCCAGAGTGGCACAAGAGTGGGGGTGCAGGGTGGCGGCACCTAACTGGGCACAGATGGTACCGACAGACAGGCGGTGACGGCAGCGTTAATAAATAATTATCTGTACAATGACACAGGAGTCAGAAGGGAGAGGAAGGAGACCGGAAAGGAGGACAAAGTGGGAAGATGAGGATGAGAGCTGAGAAGACTTTAGCTTAAAGGGGGAGAGAATGGGAAGCAATGGCCACCTTGGTTAGCATCGTCTAGTCTTCCAGGAGCTCAGCCTCTAATTAGAGTTTAAATCTAAGAATAAGACTCTGTTGCAATTATAGCCGTCATAAATGCATATAAATACATATAAATGATGAATACTTTTACCCTATGAAGTTGTGATTCTTGGTACCCGAAGACACGACGTGGCAGCGAGCTCAACCACCACCACCTTCCCGTTTTGACACGAGTTGTCTCTTGACTTAATTAGTGTTTCTCACCTCGATACTGTAACCCGACACGGGGCCAAAGAAATTGCAAGTGGCCAAATTGTGGTGCATTCTGTCTTTTTTGGACGTTAACCAAAAATCCTGCTAACCGGGACGGATGTTAACCGAGGTTCCGCACTACATGCGTGTTGGCCGTTGGTCTTGCTTGCAGACATTTTTTTTTACCGTGCTATTCAGTTAGTCAGTGAGGACCGAGGAAGCGCAGATCCAGATAAAGGTGCTAAGTCTGCGTTGCAATCCAGTAATGGATCCAGCACATGGAGCTACAGTGGAGGAATCTTCCATCATGATATTTATTTGTTAAATCATTACCGCCACCTACGGGACTGGAGTGGAACAGTTGATATTTTTCCACCCAGCAAGTCACACAGAATAGTTTTGGATTCTTGTTCGACGATTACACTATTTGTCTTTTGGCTTTTCCCGTTAGGTGTCTGCACGAGCATCCTCGCAGAAGCTAATGAATGAGAAGTGGTCTTCATAGGATTTACCACAGCAGGGGTCTTGCCTTCAGTAGTTTTGGATTATGGCTCTTAAGCTCCTCGAGGGTTTTTCTCGAAGGTTTAGATGACCGTTGAACTCAAGCGTCAACTCCCTCCAAGTTTCTCCTCTGTACTGACCCAGAAGGAGTTGCAGTGCACGCTGACACCCACCAGGCAAGACATGGCATGCGCAGTTTATAGAAATGGTCCAAAACGCCCTCCCCGCTTCAGATGTTATGTCACCTCTGCGATCACACTTTGTACATAACATTTCCCCCCCAATTCCAAGTTCCGAGCATGTTAGATTCGCGGTTCTGTGATCATTTGTGCAAGTCCTCATTTGAACTGTCCTGCCCCTCTTCATCCGGCCATCCCGGTACTTTGATCTGCCACTCATATGCTTCCCATCTCCTCTGTCCCTCTTCCAGGAATCCGACCGCCGCTTCCAGAGAGGGGGCAGCTTGCCTTTTATAGCACAGTGCTCGTTTTTAGCTCATCCGTGATGCTCCAAATGCTACTTAGCGCCAGCACTTTCCACTGAGCTCATTTTTTGAAATGCTTTTCTAGGTGCACCTGCACAATCTCATCAGATGTAGAGCGTTATTACAACTAAGCAGTGCTTCTAATATTATGAATAAACTCCTATTTTGATCAAATATTCTATCAAACTTAAGCCTTATTACTTCATTTTTGCATATATTGACCACCACTCAAATCGACTGTACAATTATGTGTACTGATTTGATTATTTTAATAAACTTGAGGTGCATCATTCAATTTAAAGGGGACCTATTATACTCATTTTGTTCACTTTCTATTGAGTTGTGGACTCCTGTAGAGCAGCTACACACAATAACCCGAAAAAGAACATCTTCCAGACTTTGCATCTTTTCCTGCCGTGTTTCTTTGGCTTTCCTGACTCCCGCCCAAACGGTCTTGTAATTTACGTCACCTCCTTACGTACCCTCCTCCGGCTACGCCACCTCCGCTGGGATTGGATTGTGATTGCAACAGTTTGCCGGATCGTCCAGCGTTGTGTTGCTGAAGAAAATTAGCTTGCCCTCACACCCAAACAAACATTTCCTGCGGGCAGTTCTTCAGCGTTGCCCATTTAAGGAAGTCCGTGTTGCGTGATGTCAGCAGGACTGCCGAGCCATCCAAACCTGCTTTCAGGGGTCACTTACAAATGTGCAAACCTCCAGTCCGAAAAGAAGGAACACTTTATTTGATTTAGGCCTTTGTCACGCCACACAGTAAGTGAAAAGCCCAAAATAAGTACGGTGGCGAAATTATTTTTATGGCAGTTCCAAGGAACACATCTGAGGCCAAGAAGGAAAAAGTACAATACAAATCTATGGTGCTGGAAAAAGCTGGAGCAACCAAATTGATAATACAAAAATAATCTAAACTAATAATAGTTTGGACTGGGTGAAGCTACCAGAGTGACAGGAATCAAAAACTGAACCAAATATCTCTACAAATGATTAAAAAAAATAAATATATATATATACACAAACAAGCAGACAGGCGAAGTCTTGGTGGAAGAAGAACCACTAGGGTGTGGCGTCTTTGCGGAGCAATCAATCCACTGTACTAAAGGAGATAACGTGGTTCGTCTGGTAGCTCCACTCATTCCATGTGATTCGAAATGAGAAAAAAAACCATGAGCACTGGTGAAGACACCAAATTAAAACAGAGAAACCGATAAGGTGCTCACCTGAGGCATCTAAACGGCGTCAGTGCCGAGTGTGACAGCCTCGTCCGTCCATCCATCCATCTCCCCACCCACACGTTCTTCCATATCCATCCATCCACCCGTCCATCCATTCATCCATCCACCCCCTTCCGCCTATCTGACGTAAGGTTGCAGCATCCTAAGCAGCCCAGACACCCTCTCCCTGGCCCAGCTTCCCTCGATGGGTCCCGAGGCGTTCCCCGGTTAGCTGAGACATTGGCTCTCCAACTTGTCCTAGCTCTTCCTCGAGGCCGCCTGTCGGTCGGACTCTTAAATTTCTCCCTGATGAATCGGGGCTTCTCACTTTATGTCTAAGGGAAAGCCCAGCCACCCTACAGAGAGAACCCGTTTTGGCCGTTTATATCTGCTACTCCTGTGTTCCTGTGCTATTCCTTTGGGTCACTACCCAAAGCTCAAGGCCACAGGTCTTCTCTTGCCCCAAATAGATACCAGGTACTGTACGCTCTGCAGTGGGGTGAAAAAAAAGCCTCTATGTAAGGAAACTGGGTATCTTCTCATTTTTGATACAGCTCTTGTATTGGATCTCATCAGGCTGGTTCCCGAACGTTGTCCTCCTGTTGGTTATTATCTCCTCCGGAGGTTGCGTCCGTGCATAAGTTGGCGACAAAAGCAATAAGTGTCATCATCTGCGGGGTGGTATGGACGAGTGTTGCTTTCTGTGCTTTTTCGTGTGTGTGTCTGCTGGAATGTTAATCGGCTGATAGATGGTCTTCTGTTCCGAGAACACATTTTCGCCGGGATTGAACTTCCGCTTGATGGAAAAACACAGCTACAGAGCTCATTACCCACACGTCACTCATCTTCTCATTCCTAATCCCCATGCCGTTCAGCTTCGTGTTTGTGTCCCTACTGCCGCCTGTGCTCCTTTATGCACTTGTATTTGCACATTCGCCATCTCACCTCTGTGTCTTCTTTATGTCTCTTTTCCATCCCCGCATGTCTTCCTGCGTTTCTCCGGAGCCAGTAAGCAGCACGGTATGACGGAGGAATAAAAAACAAAAAGGTATGGGTGTCACAACAAACCCGCGACTGTGACTCTGTCAACAATAGCTGCCGACGACGATTCGGATGACAGCGGAGCCACTTCAAGTCGCAGAATTCAGAAATGAAGCAGCGTTTTGTGGGAAAACGTCGCCGGAGCGCAGTGGGAATTCTTACGGGATTAACCCCACAAGCCTGTTTTGCTCCTCGCAAAAAGATATCCGTAATAGCATCAAGGGGGGGTGATGATAGCCATAGAACAACAACAAACTCAAGGACGCAGTAGGCTCTGCGACGTTTTAAGTGACCAGTCAAAAGTTTGGAGACACACTCTCATTGAAGAGCATGACCAAGTGTCCCCAAACTTTTGGCTGGACGCGTGACATCGTTTGAAAGGTGAGCGGTCAGAGAAGGGATTGAGGAGTCGAGTTGAAGTTAGTCGCGTTTTATCAGAAGGAATTCGTCACCGACCGGATTTAAGTCGGCCCGTCGATTCATTCATTGGTAATGCAACCCTGAAGTGTGGGTCGGACTTCTTCACCCGCGTGGAAGGTGAATGCATTTGCCACGAGTCATGGTTTACCTGTTCGGATTCATGAATACCCGATTCCCTTCCAAAAAGCAACGGCAGTCTCGGAAACTTCACCCGTCCAGTCCAAGTGTGCGGCTGTTCATTTCATTTCTGTTCAGTCGGACTGGTGGAATTTTTGCCTGATAAGTTACCGAATCAATTTCCAGTCACTGAATCGTTTCGGACCCTAAACGCACCAATCGAATCAAATCGGCAGCCGCAAGTGGTGAAAGGAATCGAATGGTCGTTGGAACGAATCGTTACACCCCACGTCAAAAAGCGTGACTCGTATCGTCCACGTGAGTCGACTTGTTCAGGATTTCAAAGGCAGTGTGTGATTAGAAGCCTGTAACAGATTCAATCAAGTTCTGTTATTTCCTGGTTTCAAAATGCCTCATTTGGCGTTGACCTTGTTTGCTCCACGGTATCACTTTGATGGGAGATGTTAAAAAGCGTATAAAGATGTTGTCTGTCATTTCCAAGTGCGGCGTGTGCGTAATTGACAGGCGTAGCGTGCCCGTTTGCCCTCCAGGCAGGGATGAGCTCGCCAGCGGGTTTGATTTCACTTCCTGCCATCTAGTCGCTCATTGCTGGCCCAGTCCCTCACCCCAATCAAGCCAGCCCAACATTTGCTTCACCCTTGTTATGGCAAACGTGACCTCCTCACCGTGTGTGCATGTGGCGAGCAAATCGGCATTGCACCTTCCACGCTTGTGTGATGGTTCAGGAAAAAGAAAGTTGACGTTGACGGATTATAGCGAGGCCGCCGGCGGCGCTGCCTCAGACTGTCCAAACACCTAATTTTGTCGCGCTCAAATTGGGTTGAGCATTTGAAGGTCTTGTACGATACGTTCAATTTTTCACCGATTTGAAAGGTCTCGCGACAGCTGCGAGGGGGCGTGTGCTGCAGGAAGTGTAGTCTTGATGCTGGGATTCTCCCATTTTAAAAGTGCCTGCGGTGGGCCCCACCGGGAGCATTCCGTTTGGTGTGTGTGTGTTGCTTTAACGCTAACGGGCTGCGTTTGTCCACGCCTATCTCCGACAGAGTGTGAGTGTGCGGCGCGATTCACTTTTTTCATAGGGCTTGTTCTCCGAGCTGCTATTCAGTAGCACCTTGGTTAGCATTTGCCTTGGTTAGCATATTTTTTGGTGAAGATCGGAAATTTACGGCACGATTTTCTGTGCATTTTGCGCTTGACGTAGAATGTCGCGCATATCTTGTCTGGTTATTAATTAACAACACTGTGTGAGTATTCATTCTTTATAAATATGCATACATATGTATGTATGTATATTCTGTATATGTATATGCATGTAAATGTAGTTGAATATGTATATATATATATATATATATACATACATATATGTATACATATGTATGTGTACTGTATATATGTATATACATACTGTATATACCGTGTATGTATATATACTGTACAATGCAAAATTATGACTTTATTGTTTTCTCTCAACTTTATTTTCTAAAATTGCAGCATTTTTCATTTCCGAGGAAGTTTTTTTTAATTTTCCAACTATTTCAACATTTTTTTGATGTTTCGCTCGTAATTATGCCTTTACTCCCGTAATATTATTACTTTTCCCCCAACCTAATTTTCTAATTTGTTTTGTTTGTTTCTTATAATATCACAACTTTAACTAGAAAATATTTTTTCTATAAGATTTTAATTTTTGCTACAAAAATGTTATTTTTTTCCCCATAATATCACAATGTTATATGTTATTCTTCTAAAAATATGATTATTTCTTGTTAGATTACAACTTTTTTCTCCTAAAATTTAGATTTTATTTTTGTCAAATTACTACTGATTGATTGGCGCTTTTTTTGTGCGTTGAATTACATTTTTAGAAGGAAACATTTTATTTGACACTGTTCGGTTGTCCTTTTACATGTTTAAAAAAAATATATATATTATAATGCTGCGGTGGTGGAACACTGCAAAAAAAGAAACACTTCAGCTTCACTCCCTTGCCAGGTTTTGATTCGGCAGGTTGGCAGAACGTGTCATAGACACTGTAGCTCTGCACTCCGGTATAACAGAATCCATGTCACATATAACAAAGCAACGGGGAAGCTCGGCATCATTAAAAAGCCACCTTAGCATAATCGCCGCCCGGGAGAGAAAGCGTAGTAAGCCACCAGAGATGCTGCGTTACTGTGTGAAAACACCACAAACCATCAGCCTCCACGCACGATCATCGGTCCTCGTTTCATTCCTCCCTCATCTCGTGTCCTTTGCATACCTGCCTAAAGGTGAGGACGCAGGACCGGCCCATTGAAGTCCGGTTACAGGTCCATGACAATATAGCTGCGGGGGCATTGCACTGTGTTACAACACCAATTTGTTGCCACGGTGACCAAATCGGAGCCTTGAAGGAGCACCGTGTGCATCCCGCAGGATGTGTGAGCGCGTCTGACCCTCCTAAGCGATAAGCTCCCGCAGGCAACATCTCACTCCCGCGTGTTCGCATAGAGTCCATGGAGTATATTTCCATGTGTGATGCGGTTTGGAGACCATGACTGTTCATAATGGACGCCGCGCTGTTTGCAGAGCTGCAACGTAAAGGTCAAGTTTTGTGTAAAGCAACAGTCTCTCAGTGTCTGCCCTAGCAAATTGCAACCCTTAGCGTAGCATTTAACTAAAGTATCGTTGTGGACTGGAAGGCACTTCCTTAGCGCGGAACAGTGACCTTCTGGAGGTAATTGTGCTGTCTTTCTGCGTGGAGGAAATTGCCCGAGTGGGTGCGTTTTTGTTTTTAATTGGCCGGCCAGGATGCAGAACAGGAATCTTAGTGTAATTGCGTCCCTCGCCTTGCGATATATCAGGGCTGAGAAGAACATAGCGTCGGCTGATGGAATCCAACGAAGACATGCTTTATTAAGCTGTGGGAAAGAATTGCAAAGCACAACACTGAAGCCAGGTAGATAAATTATGAAATCCGTTGCAGAGGCATTCGCTTCGTCTCTCCTTCAAAATAAGTGAATCAGGAGCACATAAAAAGCCACATAAATTAACTTGAGAGTTCCCAGCTTCTCAAAGCAGACAACCCCCCCCCCCCCACACACACACACCCTGGCCCCGATACCTCCGATCCCCTCAATATTGCGCTCGCCAACTTCCCCCGCCGCCGCCGCCGTTTCCTGGTTCACTGGCTGATGGATTAGCTGTGGTCATGTGAAGATACATCAGTTTAATCAGGTCCAGAAATTAAAAATGGTGCAGTGATTGATGCCTCCCCATTAGGAGGCAAAGACCGCACGCTCAAGCCTCAAGCAGTGAGTTGCGTGAGTGGCCTGTGAAGGGCGCCCGCGTGAGTGATGGTATACCTTTAGTCTCTCAAAATCTTTGTAATGGACTCTACTATAAGCTGGATACCTACTTTGGAGTAGTCATTAGGGGCGCCCCGATCCAATATTGATTCAGGATATTGGTTTGATATCAGCCAAAACGACAGAATGGGCCTTCATGTAACAAGCACTCCATTCCAGCCCTTCTGTTCATCATCCAGAACAACAGCGTCTGCTAGCATGTTTAGCGAGGAGCAGGAGTAAGACGTGGCAGCTGAGTGCCAAACCCGCATGGTGGCGGGGTACCGGGGAAATGGAATATGACTGAACGCATTTGATGAGGGGTTTTTGCTGCACGACACCTTTGCAAAGCGAGAAAAATTCCCACGGGGCAGCAAAAAGTCAAGAGACAAGAACCGGACCCCGTCAGTGGTGAGAAATGTCGGGTTTCAACGCTTCACTGAGTACTTCCAACCTCACTATGCCTATGACTGTTCCTCTCCCAAGTTTGTATGATATGTGCTGATATCAGATACCAGAATAAGATTGGAAGTGAGGACGTTGTATCGGGACACCCCCAGTCGGGTTCCGGTAAAGAAGTCAGTATCCTCCGAAAACAAGTCAACACACAGGCGTTATTTTGCCAATGTAACCGCAGCTCCCGGGTGCCTGCAGCACTTGGACCACACGGATTCCAACCACCATGCTGGATGTAGGCACGACGCAGGACAATAAAGAGTGTGTGTTGACCCGGTTTCAGTTGATAGTAGGGAAGTCTCGATCCACATTTCTTGGCTTCGGATCTGATCAGATGGATGTACGGTCTTGCCGATGTGATCCGGTCCGGTACCGGTCATTTTTAAAAAATAAACCGCACCTATCATGTCGGAGTGTGGCCCAGAGTCAGGGCAACTGGATCGGCTCAATCTCGTGGCGGAATTTGATCCCAGTCCTGAAGATCAGATCGGGACATTCCCAGTTGATAGTCAAACCATCCTTCTGTACAACGACTACTTTTAAGTACATGCACGCTTACGTTCTGTAGTATAGTCAGTTGAGGACATATTCTGTCATAAAAATACAAACCCAAACCCAAGTTAAATAAAAGACACCCACGGTGACTTTCATCAAAACCGTATTTATTACCACTGTTAACCTGCATTTGGACTGCATGCTCATTTCACACCTACCCACCCCGGAGTTGTTCTTGAACACACCGCTCTACACGTCTAAACCGGCCTGCGTGTTTGCTTACGTGGCAAATCTGTCGGTGTCCGGGCGAGCGCGACAGCGGGAGAACAGCTGGTGTATGGCGGGAGAACAGGATGCTACTCCAACTCTCCTTGAAACCAGCCAAGCACTTCAGAGATGTCTGCTTGCTTCTGGTAGAAAACAATACAAATTGGTAGATGAACTACGTTTTAGTATGTATAGTCTTTACTGCAGTAGATTACCAGTGCTTCTCAAATAGTGGGGCGGGTCCCCCGGGGGGTTGGGGTGGGGGGCGTGAAAGGCAGGGAGTATTTTCAATGTTAGTGCTAAGCTGCAAATGTATTATACTCAACATGCAATGTGACTCTTGCATGTTCTCTCCATTTTCTTGCATTTTCCTAGTTTCTACTGGCTGACTTCAACGCTCATGTTGGCTGCAACAGTGAGACCTGGAGAGGTGTAATTGGGAGGAACGGTCCCCCTGATCTTAACCAGAGCGGTGTTTTGTTATTGGACTTTTGTGCTTGTCACGGATTGTCTATAACGAACACCATGTTCAAGCATAAGGCTGTCCACAGGTGCACTTGGCACCAGGACACCCTGGGCCGCAGTTCGATGATTGACTTCGTGGTTGTGTCGTCGGACTTGCAGCCACATGTTTTGGACACTCGGGTGAGGGGGTGAGGAGAAGGGCGGAGCGGTCAACCGATCACCACCTGGTGGTGAGTTGGTTCCGATGGTGGGGGAGGATGCCGGTCAGACCTGGCAGACCCAAAGGCATTGGAAAATTGAGTCCGAGTGGGCGATGTTTCGTGTCTCCATTGTCGATGCGGCTGATCGGAGCTGTGCCCGTGAGGTGGTCGGTGCCTGCCGTGCCGGTAATCCCAGAACCCGTTGGTGGACACCAGCGGTGAGGGATGCCGTCAAGCTGAAGTAAGAGTCCTATCAGGCCGTTTTGGCCCATGGACTCTGGAGGGAGCTGACAGGTACCGGAAGGCCAAGCGAGGTGGTCAAAAACCTCCTTGGTGGCAAGGCCCCGGGGATGGATGAGATCCGCCCAGAGTTCGTTAAAGCTGTGGATGCTGTGGGCATGTCTTGGTTGACACGACTCTGCTGCATCGCGTGGACATTGGGGTCGGTGCCCCTGGATTGGCTGACCGGGGTGGTGGTCTCGCTTTTCAAAAGGGGGACCGGAGGGTGTGTTCTAACTATCGTGGGATCACACTCCTCAGCCTTCCCGGTAAGGTCTATTCAGGGGTTCTGGAGAGGAGGATATGCTGGATAGTTGAATCTCGGATTCAGTAGGAACAGTGTGGTTTTCGTCCTGGTCGTGGAACTGTGGACCAACTCTGTACTCTTGGCAGGGTTCTTGATGGTGCATGGGAGTTTGCCCAACCAGTCTACATGTGTTTTGTGGACTTGGAGAAGGAATTCGACCGTGTTCCACGGGGAATACTGTGGGGAGTGCTCCGGAAATATGGATTATTGGACCACCTAATCCAGGCGGTTCGTTCCCTGTATGACCGGGGTCAGAGTTTGGTTTGCATTGCCGGCAATAAGTCTGACCCGTTTCCAGTGACAGTTGGACTGCGCCAGGGCTGCCCTTTGTCACCAAATCTGTTTCAATTTCTAGGCGCAGCCAGGGCATTGAGGGGTTTCAGTTTGGTGGTCACAGGATTCGGTCTCTGTTTTTTGCAGATGACGTGGTCCTGCTGGCTTCATCGAGCAGTGACCTTCAACTCTCACTGGATCGTTTCGCAGCTGAGTGTGAAGCGGCTTGGATGAGAAATCTGAAATCTGAGTCCATGGTTGTCGCCCGGAAAAGGGTGGCGTGCCATCTCCGGGTCAGGGATGAGCTCCTGCCTCAAGTGGATGAGTTTAAATACCGCGGGGTCTTGTTCACGAGTGAGGGAAGGATGGAACCTGAGATGGACAGGCGGATTGGAGCAGCGTCTGCAGTGATGCGGACTATGCACCGGTCTGTCGTGGTGAAGAGAGAGCTGAGCCGAAAGGCAAACCTCTTAATTTACCGGTCGATCTACGTTCCTACCCTCACCTATGGTCGGGTACAAGTGGCTGGAATGAGTTATTTGGGAGAGACTCATTGAGAGGAGTCAGATGAGATGGCTCGGGCATCTTGTTAGGTTGCCTCCCGAACGCCTTCCTGTGGAGGTGTTCAGGGCACGTCCAACCGGTAGGAGCCCTCGGGGAAGACCCAGGACACACTGGAGAGACTATGTCTTTCAGCTGGCCTGGGAACGCCTCGGCATCCGCCGGGAAGAGCTGGACGGAGTGGCCGAGGAGACGGACGTCTGGCTTCCCTGCTTAGGTTGCTGCCCCCGCGACCCGACCTCGGATAAGCGGAAGAAAATGGATGGATGGAGAACAGTTTCCTCGATCAACTCAAAATGTGCATCATGTGAGTGACGGGAAGAAAAGCTCTGACTTGGTTTGTACAAGACAGCCTATCTTTTTTCCCCAGACAGTTTTCGAGATGAAAAAGGCGGTTTTATATTCAGGTCAGTACAAGGGTGGACCACTTATGAATCTGAACTGCTACGACTACAGAGCCTCTAAAGAACCTCGCTATCTACATTTATAATATCAACTTACCACAAGGTGAGCCATTATCATAATGTATAGTAGACATAAACGCCGGTTTTTACTACACCCCGTCTGCATACATTGATATCCAATAAGGCCTTTCTTTTCTGGCTGGCTAATGACTTCACCGGGCAACGTCGGCGGTGTCGAGGGCTGTGTTGTCGTCGCTTGAATAACATGCAGCCGTGCATGTCGAGAATAATCTCCCTTAGCTCTGCCCGGCTCGTTCACGCCAGCGCTTGCTTATTTCTTCATTACCGCGCGATAGACCCGGTCTTTATTAATGAAGGGACATCTGTTTCATTAAAGCAGAAAGATGCCTGCGAGAGAAAGAGAGCGAGAGTGCTGGAAAAGATGCAAGAATAAACCAGAAAGAGGAAAAGTAGAAGAACCGTGGGAAGGGCGGATGGAAAATACGCTGCTTATGCTGTAGTTGTATCCCGTAGGCTCTCAGTGCGTACATACTGTATGTTATGTACCACACATATGAACATTTAGGATTATCTTTCTAAAATAGCATTTGAGTTGGATCTTCATTGATGTGTTATGTCTTCTGAGTAAGGTTGTCATCAGATCATTCCTCCAGACCACTTGGTTTCTGAAGCCGCGCTATTTTGAGCGGCGATTGTGTAGATGTAAAAAGTGTAACCATGGAAACCTACGCTCGCCGCTCGGAAGAGACGTACCGTGCATGGGTGCGATAAGACTGCCGGTTAATACTTGGCTGTTTTTGGCAGCAGCCTCATGCTGGTCGTGCATGTTTGAACCCCATGTTTTGAGTAGCGCGGGGGCGACAGAGATCCGTTTTTCCACATGACTGTGCGTGTGGGTACTGTGGAACCTGTTTTTTTTTTCTTCATAAAACCGAGAAGTATGAAGACTTGATAAAGTTTGCCCACATTATAAATCAAAAACAAAGGAGCCACACTGGCAACACCTTCGTATTTTGCGAGTTATTTCGTGATTTCAGTAATGTTTCTCATGGTCTTTATCAAAAACTAACATTTGCAACTTTGTTATGGGTGTTTTGCAACCGTGATCGTTTAAAAAAAGTTATGTGTTGGCGTCTTTGTCCTCCTCATGGGAACTAAAACCCCTAAACTCGTCCTCGTCGGCATCAGAATTGAACAACCTCACACTCATTGTCAGTTTCTCTCTTTGTCTTCCGTTGTCGCTTTCTGTGTCACTTCTTTCGTCTCGAGGGAAATCAGCCCTTTAGCTCGCGCTGTCCTCTTCGTCATGCAGTACTCCTGTCTTACCAAACCCGTTGGTTTGACACAAATCCTACAATCCTGCCTCCGCTTGTTTCACAGTCCCGAAGCTGTAGGATTTCTTCACTTGCTTAAACTTACTTAAAATTTGTCAGATCAAAACTCAATCGCCGCATAAGACTTCAAAACGTTTCACTATTCCCTGAAGCTGCATCATGGGAACTGTAGTTCTTTTAGTCATAAGTTAGGGCTAAACAGACAGACAGTTTTAGGAGCGGTCCATCCATATCAAGATTCAACAAGTACAAGAAATGAGGTTAAATTTTGGACAAAAATCTTGCTGAAAACTGGGCGTGTCAAGTTCACGAGACGAATGCGATAGACAAGATTGGGTCTAGGAGGTAGAGATTGCAATATTGCACGGCAATATCTTGAGGTCAGCAAATTGTCAAGTTCGTTTTGATTTATTGTGTGCTGAATTTAGGCAGGCCGCACGGTGGATGAGTGGGTAGCATGTTGGCCTCACAGCAAGGAGGTTCAGGGTTCGAATCTCCGTTGGGCATCTCTGTGTGGAGTTGTCCCTGTGCGTGCGCGGTTTTCTCCGGCTACTCCGGTTTCTTCCCACATTCAAAAAACATGCATGTTAGGTTAATTCCCAACTCTAAATTGTCCATTAGAGTGTGAATCTGAGTGTGTGTGTGTGTGCCCTGCGATTGGCTGGCGACCAGTCCAGGGTGTACCCCGCCACCCGCCCAAAGTCAGCTGGGATAGGCTCCAGCATCCCCGCGACCCTAATGAGGATATAGAAAATGGATGGATGGATGAATTTAGGCCTAGTTCCCACAAAATCTTCTCATCTCATGTTTTCATGAGACACGAGATCCAGTTGAAAACCAAACCATAGGATTTCTGTAGCACGTGATGCCAGGCATGGCCTCCGAAGCATGTTGACCTGCAGGGGTAGCTACAGAGGTGATTCAAAGACAAACAAACGGAGGTCTCATGCAGTTGAGGACCAAGGTCACACAGAGTCATGTTAGGATGACAAGGTCCCTGCAGGGCACAGAGAGGGGAGCCGGCCTATAACTGACAGCCATAATTGGGCTAATTAGAGAAACAAAACCATCAGCGCAGCGGGTAATGACCTGGCCAAGGCAGCCAGGGTGATGGATGGAGTGAGGAGCGGGGGAGCAACGCAGGTAGGCAAATGGTATTAATTAGAGTGAAGAACGTGGAAATGATGGATGGCGAAGTGGAGAAAAAGGGAGGCAGGGGACTCGCTCGTCAGGACACGTGCGATCTGTCAGTTCACACTCGGACTCGTGGATTGATGAAGATTTAAGAAGCTCGTAAAGCTCGTGTGTCAGCCGTAAAACAAGACGCCTTACTCGCTGTTTAACAGTACAGTATAATAATAATGACTTGAAATGACCTACCTTTACTTCTGTAATATACTCTCAGGGTTTGTCTCCCTTAGTTTTCCTTAGGTCACCACTTTGCGCTTGTTTTAGTCACCGCAATCATTGTGACTGGTAAAAAATAGGAATGTATCAGGTTGCTATTGCTTGGAGGTTTAAGAGTGGCGCCCAAGTGAAGACTAGGTCACACTAACTAAATACCAGGACTTGGAATCTCAGGGTACCTCATGAATGCGATACAATATGCGACACGTGGCTCATGATAATGACACGGGTGAAACAAAACACCCCAAAAGTTCGTAGTGAGTGAACTCACTCACTTGCGACTCATCACACAGCAACTTAACACTATAGATGAATAACGAGTAATACAAGTACGAGATTAAAATGAAATCAACTACATTAAAGCCTTCCCATCATGCATGTCCCAGCAAAGCATTTCATTGGACATGGGTGCCAGTTGCGCTGAAATGATACATTCAGCTGCTTCTGTCCACCAGAAGGTGCCTAGAGGCCAGAGCAAGGCTCTTCTGGCTCCCACTCCCCTGGCAGCCCTGTGCAGTAAAATGATTTGCTGGTACGAAATGCATGAATGGAGGCCGTTAAAATTCTATATTTCCTAGATACCTTTCGAGTGTTGCTCTGTGGTGGTTTTAGCGTAGTTTGTAAGATGACACCGCGAGTCAGACTGTTATATCGACTGTTCCAATCTGATTTTGCTCCTTAAATTTAGTGGGTGCGTCTTACACACCGGAAGTTGTCGTAAAGCAACTTGTTTATGTTTGGACGTAACAGGTTCTCTGATACCTCACCTCGACTATTTCACATGAAATGAGATGTGTTTGGAGATGCGTCCTGTTTTATCAGCGATGCATCTGAAAAAGCCCCCCTAGTAATGATTCCAGGTCGAGCTGTTTGGTCTGCCTTTTCTGACTACGTCCACTGATGTAATGTTTGTGTAACACGAATCTGCAGCTTCAGAGAGTTTGCTCAAATGTTACTTAATCTGTCTGAACCGCTCTGCTCTTTCCTCTCCTGCTGGGTTTTACCCCGGCCGAACCTTTGGTAATCCACAAGTCTTTTACAAACTTTGGTATAATGTATGACAGGGGCTAAACGCGACACAAAAGACGTTTTTAGTTGGCGATGGGGGTTAAATCCACGCGGTGTTCATTCGAGAAGATTATGTTAGTGATGGGTTTTTGCGCTGGGATATACAGTACATATATGTCTTGCGTGTAGCTGTCCCTGAGCACTGGTCTCACTGAGATTGCTAATGGGCACAATGCTCTGACATGGCTATTCGGTTTTGCCGTCACGATTGACCTTTAAACAAATGGCTTTTATTTGCAGGCGATTTGCATGTAAGGCAAATTAATCAAATTCAAGCACAGCAAAATTTAATTGGAATTTAATTTCAGCGAATATTGGGTTAATAAATTTGTACAATTATTTCACATAGTCCGCCCCGTCGCAGTTAATTGGCTCCAGACACGACCTCAGTAAGTGAATTTTTGCGAAGTTCGATATTAATAGATGAAATATTTCTGTAGTTCCATCCATCCATTCCATTTCCCTCCGCTTATCCGGGTCCGGGTCGCGGGGGCAGCAGTTTCAGTAGGGAAGTCCAGACTTCCCAGTCTCCGGCGACCTCTTCCAGCTCCACTGGGAGGACACCGAGGCGTTCCCAGGCCAGCTGTGAGACATAGTCCCTCCAGCGTGTCCTAGGTCTTCCCAGGGCCTTCTCCCGACCGGGCAGTAGAGCAGCGGCTCTACTCTGAGCTCCTCCCGGATGGCCGAGCTCCTCACCCTATCTCTTAGGGTGAGTCCAGCCACCCTACGAAGGAAACTCATTTCAAGAGGCCTCTTGTATCCGCGTATTTCTGTAGTTATGACAGAGAAAACCTGATTTCAGTCTTCTAAATTATAGTTGTTCAAGCTCTGTAAGCAAAACATAACACCCCTATAGTCACTCTTATAATAAGTGTGTTTCCCAATATAGTGGACATAATCAGATAAAATCAGACATAAGTAATGTAACATAGACTCACTCTTTTTCTGGGCAGCGTACTTCCTGCGGTGGCTATTGTTTAATCAGTGTATTGCAATGGTGGCTCTAAACAGCTTTACTTGCATTACCCAATACGGTAGACGTAACACACGGAAACAAGCCATTTAGGATTTAGAATACTAAATTCTCAATTAGAATGCGTCTTCTGCCTCATATTTGTATTTTTGCTCAGTTTTTAGCTTAGTTCATTTAGCCACTTTATGCTCGAAAATGCTTAATGTGGGCTAATAAGTACAATTTGCTTAATTATGCATCATAAAAAAAATATACACATTTTGTTAGACCACGAAAAATTGCGACAGAGTGAGGGTGCGATGTTCGAAATGGACGGCTGTAAGTGCAAATTTATTTTTGTGTTTTTTAAACGTTTCTGCAAACCATTAGATGGGGTCTGCATACCACAGTTTGATCAAACAACAAAACTTTGTGTCAATTTTATGGCAATGCATGTCCCAGGGAGGGACCAAAAGTTCCTTCTTGTGGTCATGGCAGGCAAAAATGAGCCCACGGTGCACTCTCACTTTCACACTGCATGCGTGTGTTTACTCCGTTTGCAAGGCTCAAAAGGCCACGAGACAGCAAAAACAGACAAACACACCAGCCGGGACGGCTCGTTTCGGCGTGGCAGCCAAATTTTGCATTTGTAAGCAGTAAGCGCCACGCGAAGGTAATGTAGGCCAGGCTATTTGTCAAGCAGGGGGAGAGGAATTTCCGATGCATACTTGTGTAAGTCGGCGCGCGAGAGAATTGGGACAGAGACGGGAACATTTCCCAGTTGCCATGGGCACCAACTGGAGGTGTGTAGGCCTTCTGAAGGTCTACTCTCAGTTTAGAACAATTTGTATGGATTTGTTTTACACCGAGCACGCTTTTGTTCCTTGATATCAGGAAATGCTTAATTGCTACCATGCCGTGGACCACAGCACACTGGAAAAGTCCGCTGGGGATGCATTTGTGTGCTTGTGTGTGCGTCTGCACCGTACCACTTGAAGATTCAATCTTTTGTTTCTCGTCTGTGTTCTGAGAGGGGTTCGGTTCTGCTTATGTTTGTAAAAGAGTTTTTATGGGTTCTTTTACCTGGACTCTCTTCCATGCACTGCGTTGTCACAGTCCAATGAGAACCTTGCGTCTGCAGCCGATGATGATTTTGACTTTTTCATTTTCCTAAGTGCGCAGATAAAACCCGTCAGGTTCTTCAAACACGCACTTCCACTTCACTTGGCTTGCCCCAATTCATTATGTTTTATGGGACCAGAGTTCCAACCCAGAAAAGAACCAGTCAGTCGTTTACTGTGTTTGTGTGAAACCACATTGGATACGTTGGGAGATCATGTTTGATGGAAGCATGTGGGTCAAAATCAGATTGCTAAATTAGCTGGTAAACTGTGAATTTTGGGGATTTCGTGACTACGGAGTCCAGTTTTTACTTTGTTAGTCATCATCGTCATCATTGATTTGGTGAATGTATTGGAAACTCGGTGCGCAGGGGTTTTCCGGTTAACGTCGAAAATTTACAGCAAGATTTTGTCCTGGTTTGGGTAAAATATTTCGGTTAGCGTACAATTTAACACGCGTCCATCCGTGATTTAAAATGTATTTTTACTACCAAAAAGAATTGTTAGCAGCTTCTTAGCCACTACATGGAAAAAAAGGAACCAGAAGTCAGCTCCGTCCGGCGTCTATGACGTCGTCGCCAGTTGACTGTAGTTCTTGGCTAACTAACACAGTTACGACACAAGTCTCAAAAACGTTAACACAGAACACGTTTTAATAGTTTCTTACTGTATTTGCAAAAGTGTCTTTACATTTTGTTGTATTTGCATGGTCATATTTTGCATGGTCACTTTCTGTTAGCGTTTCATGAGCAGATAAGTATCATAGATAAGTATCAGTACATTAGTATTATCCTACATATCTTTGAGCAATATTGAGCATAGTTAATGCTTTCATTCATTTTATAGTTACATTTTGACAAGGTTTCACATGAGCACTGATAGATCGTAATCATCCTACATACAGTATCTTATATTCCAGTCTAATGCTGGCATCCTTCCCTTTCAATGGGTTGGAGCTTCACTTTTTAGTCCACTCACAATGGCTATGATTTAGACCTGCATATTAATCTGTTCCCAAGTTGACGGGGAAGGTTTAGCAATCACGATGAAGCAGCATCCCAAGCACAAAAATACATACGAGCTCATTTTTGCTGGAATGGCCACTCACAGTGACAGCTTTTGAGCGCTGCCAATAGAAATGAAATGTTCAAGACGCACAGCAATGAACAACATCGTGTGCATTCAGGCACACTCGTAATTGAGAGTGTTAGGCACTAATTGTTTTCACTGTTTATTCACCTGCCCCCTACAGTATTTACCCACTTTGGGAACACTGGCATTAGAATAAGCCTTGCGATTACCCAATACTTTTACTGTTTTCCCTCCGTTTGTATGCCCGTATTAATGATTTTGTACTTGTGTGTGTTTTAAAAGGTTTTCTGCGTGTAAAAGTATAACTGTAAAACTATTGTTAACGTTTTAGGATTTCTGAAATCATTAATTGGACTTTCATAATTTCCTATTGGGAAAAATGGATGAATTTTTCCCCAGGTTCAGTTAGAGTCGGACATTCTGGAACAGAATAATGATGTTAACCAAGGTTCTACTGTATAAATTTTTGCAACAGGCTATATACACACCAGGGGTGTCCAACCCCCTCGGTGGAACACTTGGATATATATGTGGGTTTTTTTCTGTTTTGTCCAAAAGCAAAAAACAAGTAATTTTTAACTATTTAAACTCAAGTACGTTTTATTAGTGGTGTTAGTATTACCATTTCAGCCTTTTCTCTTTACATTGTGCCTTTTGGCTTTATTTGCCCCATAGTTGCATAAAAAACAAAGTTTTGGTTTAATTTGATTTCCACATCAGCCTTGAGGCAATAAAAAAAAATAGCCTCAGGTCACAAATGGCCCCTGGGCCGTACGTTGGACACCACTGGCTTTACTGAATGCATGAGCTAGGTCTGTGTACCCCAGGGCAGCTGTGACTACAGATGTAGATGACCACCCCCAGTGTGTGACTGATGATTGAATGAATAATGGCTTCACTGTGAAGCACTTTGGCTACCTCGAAAGGCACTACATACATGTAATCCATTATTATTATTGTTATTATTATTACCGGTAGTTATGTGTGCAATATCAGAATAAGAGGCTTTACAAAGAGCTCAAAATACAAATGAGGTCATAATAATGAGTAACTCGTCAAAGTTTGCACACAAACGCAGTCAAACACACACAGGAACACATGCTGTTTCCAGCACAATGCAGCGCGTGCTGGGCTATTTAAAACAAACAAAAAAAAGCAATTAGTTTGAGCTTTTTGGAGAAGCCAGCATGGGAATTACATGTTAGAACAAAAAGACCATGGAGCAGGAAAAGAATGGACGTTGGATGTTAAATTACACGTTAGCGCTGTTATTTGGGGCAGCCAAAATAAGCAAGAATGAGTCAGTGCAACACATTTCCATTATTCGGACAACCAGAAGTCAAGGTCCGGATAGAAAGAGCGCTTGGGTGGCATTCAGAACACATTTGCTGTGTCTCTTTGTGCACTTGACAAGTTCTTTAGAATAGCCGTGCAAACAGGGGATGTCCTGAGCCACATTTTATAGCATCCCATCTAATCCGATTTTTTAAATAGTATTGCTGATTTCATCCAGTACTGTTAAAAAACATGAATTTGTAGAATTGAATGTGGTTATTAAAATAGCTCCTCGAAGCACTAAAATTGATGCAACGTACTGCTGAATTGAATTCTTTTTTTATTACACAGCAAACCTCTGTGAGTCAGGTCCCTAATGAAAATAACAGTGCATCCAAGTACAGTATCTTGTGTTGTTCCAGGCTGCTGTTTAGTGTGTGGGCTATAGAGGGCAGTGGTGTTCAGCATGCTTGGTAGAGCAAGTGTTTGGAGTCAAGTGTGATGATTAAGAAAGAGTGCTGGGTTTTGACGTGCAAACAAATGGCCAACTGAATTACAGCCATCCTGACATGGAATTATTCAGCCGCCATTACAATACTTTCAGGATAGGACTAATCATTTGACATGCTAATCAATTTGTGATGTGGTTTAGAATATATGACTATTTTTTAACGCATTGGTACTGTAATCTATTGACGACCCTTTGTGAGAACCAGCGGTCAACACCATGACAGAGCAGTCCGGGCACAGTGAGGGGAATCTACCGCTGTAGCTACAGAGCCGAATATCCAGGATTCTCTGTGAATCTATCTTTACCACGGTCCACCGTGGACATGTCTGCATGGTGGTGGTGCGTTTACTCCTTTTATCCAGGTGGCAAGAGTCGAAGGACAACTGATTAAAGGCGCACCTTGTGTGGCATAGAGTTACGGTAACCGAATCGGCCCGATCTTGCAACGTGAGCAGACTTATTATTTGGTTTTTAAAATACAGCAGATCGGCAGCCGATCCCGATCTTGAAGATTGTGTGAAGACCTCTGTCAAAGCGAAATTCCAGTTTTGGTCTGTGCCAAATCGTTCTAACGTTACCCAACATCTTTCACTGAAACCCATGCAGTTCATTGTGGGAAGTGTGGAAAATGATGAAAAATGACCAAAAAACACCTTTTGCCAGGATTTTCCGCCTAACAAGAACATTACCTGGAAGTTGGCCAGGTACAAAGTAAACAAATTAAACACCATTTGTTAGTGTTGTTTTTAACTACCATTAAAAAGACCGCATGAAAGCTAGATTGAAAGATGGCGTCGCTCTCGATAACTGATGGAGGTCTCCTTTGAGCACGGTTAATCGTGCTACAGGAGGACAGAGATTAGGAGGCATGAACTCGCCTGCAGAAGCATGTCAGGACTCGAGAGAATTGTTTGTTACATTTTAGGACTTTTTCTGTGATTTCAAATAAAAAATTTGTATTAAAAAAAACAATCACATTGTAGCACATAATTGCCAAGGAAATTACATGAAAAAAAATTACATGTTTAAAAAGTTAAGTGCATTCTAGTCTTTAATTTTTGTGAAGTGACTCAGGCATCTGGTACCAGGCACCAGGATCCCTCCTGGTAGGAGGCCTTAAGACCAAGGACACTTTGGAAAGACTGGGATTTGCCAGTTGGAGCGGGACGAAGTAGCCTGGGACATGGAAGTCTGGTGCCCTGGCGACCCGATCTCAAAAAAGCAGAAGAAGATGGATGGATGGACTTAAAAAAAAAACTATATCCTAGTATTTTTGTTGTCAATTTAATAAAAATAATAACATAAAAAATTAGGGATGGCTAATATTGGCTTTTTTGCCAATGTCAGATATGTCGATATTCTCAATTTCCGTTTCCGATATCAACCGATACCGATACTGATGTGTTTTTTTTTTTCCACTTTATTCATAATTGGCCGTGCGTGCCATACAAAGGGGAAAAGTCGAGACAATTCCAAAGTCCCCTTGACTGCCACGGGATCCAAAACAATAGATAGTTAATAATATCACTATTAATGAAGCGGGCCAAGATGTCATGGGAACCAGAATTCCTGGCTGCACTCCTGTTACTGGCTATACGATACATCCATCCGTCCATCCATTTTCCCCGGCTTATTCGGGTCCGGGTCACGGGGGCAGCAGTTTCAGTAGGGAAGTCCAGACTTCCCGGTCCCCGGCGACCTCTTCCAGCTCCATCGGGAGGACACCGAGGCGTTCCCAGGCCAGCTGTGAGACATAGTCCCTCCAGCGTGTCCTAGGTCTTCCCGGGGGCCTTCTCCCGACCGGGCATGCCCGAAACACCTCACCAGGGAGGCGCCCGGGAGGCATCCGGACTAGATGCCCGAGCCACCTCAACTGGCTCCTCTCGATGTGAAGGAGCAGCGGCTCTACTCTGAGCTCCTCCCGGATGGCCGAGCTCCTCACCCTATCTCTTAGGGTGAGTCCAGCCACCCTACGGAGGAAACTCATTTCCGCCGCTCGTATCCGCGATCTCGTTCTTTCGGTCATGACCCATAACTCATGACCATAGGTGAGGGTGGGAACGTAGATCGATCGGTAAACAGAGAGCTTTGCCTTCCGGCTCAGCTCTCTCTTCACCACGACGGTCCGGTACAGCGACCGCATTACTGCAGATGCTGCACCGATCCGTCTGTCGATCTCACGCTCCAACCTTCCCTCACTCGTGAACAAGAACCCGAGATACTTGAACTCCTCCACCTGAGGCAAGACCTCACTCCCAACCCGGAGGGTACAGTCCACCCGTTTCCGACTGAGAACCACGGCCTCGGATTTGGAGGTGCTGAGTCTCATCCCAGAAGCTTCACACTCAGCTGCAAACCGCTCCAGTAAATGCTGAAGGTCACAGCCTGATGAGGCCATAAGGACCACATCGTCTGCAAATAGCAGAGACGAGATCCTAAGGCCACTAAATTGGACTCCCTTGATGCCTTGGGTGCGTCTAAAAGTCTTTTCATGAAGGTTATGAACAGAATCAGTGACAAAGGGCAGCCTTGGCGGAGGCCAACGTTCACCGGAAACAAGCTGGACTTACTGCTGGCAATGCCAACCAGGCTCCTGCTACGATTGTACGAGGACCGAATGGCACGTAGTAGCGGGCCACCGATCCCGTACTCCCGGAGCACCCCCCACAGGACACCACGAGGGACACGGTCGAATGGGTTTTCCAGGTCTACAAAGCACATGTAGACCGGTTTGAGCAAACTCCCACATACCCTCGAGTACCCTTGCAAGGGTGTAGAGCTGGTCCAGTGTACTATACGATACATGAAATCACTTTAATTCAGACAAAAACATATTGGACTTACTTTTTGAAGAGAACATGACATCACTGCATGGTGACACTTCCAGAGGATGACACGCCTTCTTTAAGGAGACTTTGGTTGTGAGCGGACGCTGGTGGAACTTCCAGGTACGTGAAAAAGTACTCGGCGACTCGGCCTTTTCCAAGGCTGCTCATCTCGTGCGATGAATTCAATTATTTTTCGGGTTGTTAGCTTAGCTTTCTGACTGTCACCGGCATACACGCGAGCGATCGCCACATGAGAATGATGATCACACCCAGAGCCTCCACAACTCGCCATAGTCCGCCATTTGTCTTGTTTAACGTGCTACCCGTGTGAGATAGTTTCGGTGGCACGTGTTGGCACTTCATAACAAACTTGTCTGCCATGTGGAACAGGGAAAGCGGCCAAAGATGTTAGTTAGGTCAAGATACTACAGTGCACCAAAGGATCGCTGTGGGCTGCAACAGTGCTATCCAGCGGCACCCCTAGCTACAGATACAGATATTACATTTTTATGCCCGTATCGGTGGGCATTATGGGAAACTCCCATTCAAAATCATTGCTTTTTACAGAACCGGGATTGGAAATTGGAGAAAACTAAAATATGCTGGAGCGTATCCCATCTGGCTTTGGGCGAGGGGGCGGCGGTACACCCTGGATTGCTCGTCAGCCAATCACGGGGCACATATAGACAATCATTCACGCTCTCATTCATACCCGTGGGCAATTTTTGAGTCTTCGGTTTTCAGTGCACATGCAAAATTACGTTAAAAGTCATTGCATTCTGGAATAAACACAGTTGAGCCGTATGTGCTGGTAATACAGCAAGAAGTCCTTTTGCACGGGACACTTCCAAAATCCGATGTTTTGATGTTTCTCCATGCTCGGAACGTTCAACTGTTATAGATTCCATTCCGACTGTTGGTGGTTTGAGTTTTAGCTACCCTCTTATTGCAACCCGATGCCTGCCGGGGGGAGGGGGGTACGCTGTGGTTGTCTACGACCGTGCCTGAGTTGTGAAAGCAGCCTCAGCGTTATCCATTTTGCGGTACCGTAACATAAAGTACCTGTCACGCGTGTCCTGTGATGGAGCGTGTGAGTGTGTGCGCGCGCCACTAACACACACGGCCATGGAGGCGTGTTGACGACGGGGGACGTTGACGGATTTAACACTGGCGGAGCGTCACGTCCGCATTCCCTCATCTTCATTACACCGTAAAGAGCATATTAAATCACACTCGGGCGGGATATTAGGACAGCTGACATTCTCACACATGCCTGAGGAAGAGGAAGAGGAAGAGGCGCACTCTCCGTGCTGGCGTGATTCCTCGCCTAACTGTATGTTTATTAGTCAGAGCAACGTATACCACTCTCAAATTCTCATCGGCTCCGTTATTAACCTTCGTCGGTGCCACTCGCCGTCTTCGGGTAAAAAAACAAAACCGTTTGCGTCAACATTAAAGGTTTGGAGAATAAAAGCTCATCAATATGAATGGACTGTACCGAGGGGGGGCTGCGGGTAAAGTGACCCCACTTGACACAGAAAGATGGACCGTTCCTTCAGACAAATTGATTTAAAAAAAAAAAAAAAAAGCGACGGAGGCAAAGCTGCTGGTGGTTCAAAATGCTTGCATTTGTTTGTCTTTATGCCAAACGTGTTTTTCTGGTGTCATTTCGGAGAATGTCCGCGTTCGCAAACAAAAGGGCTTCACTGTGTGACGTGGCGAAACTGAAACTTTGCAAACCGACGCGCCCTAACTCACGGGCCGAGGTGAAGCACGGGACCGGGTCCGTAGGAGCGAGGCAAGAAATTTGATTTAACTGCGTAACCAAAACATGGCAGGCGTATTTTGACATGTTTGTTATTGAACAATATTCTTATCCACACTTTTGGAGACCAAATGAAGCCCTAATGTTATGGTAACATAAATTATAATATTAATGCAATAGTTGAGTCTTTTGCTGGAATTGCTGTTTGGGAAATGTGTTGGCTGTTTAACGCTATTAAAAAGCAGCATTTCTTTTGCGAGGACTTTCTGTGAACACAATTTTGTGCTGCTCCGTTTGTATTCATTTCATCAGTCATTATTATTTTATATCATTCTTGTATTTATTATCGTAAGACAGCTTTGCTTCTGAATGAGACACCTTGTCGCGTTTTAATGGCACCCCTGTTGACTACATAGCATCCATCCATCCTCTATGCCGCTTATCCTCATTATGCTGGAGCCTATCCCAGCTGACTTTGGCCAACATGCTAACCGCTCGACCACCGTGCAGCTAACACATACAATTGGTTAATTTTACACACACACACACACAGAGGTTGACGTCTAGCACTTCTCCTAAATATCTGTCATTTCTGCAAGCCATTTGTTGGGTCCGTGTAGCTTAAACCCGTCTCTCAAGCGGACTCGATTCGCTTGTTTGGTGCAAACCAGGGGTTTGGATGATCACGTTCGGTACTGACCAACGAGCAAACGCAAGCGACGGCAAACTAGTAGAGAGAGATTAAACAGCGCCTCTGCTGGTTGCAGGAAAGTAGTGCACTCCGTTTTGCCTCGTTTGTTGCAAGATGCTGCTAAAATTGACAGGGAAGGTGTTTTCCTATTGTCTTTGCGAGGAGCTGTCCTCTCAAGGAAAACACCTGAGCCCTTTTCAAATGTTGGCATACGGGCATTGTGCAACGTATCTGCCAATGACGAGGTTAAAATGGGCCACGGTGCAGAAACAATGACAATGTAGGATGTAGGCTAATGATCTCTGCGGCTTCTACAGTACACCAGAAACGGTTCTGAACAAAGAAGAGAAATAGTTCATTAAAAACATAATTAGAACAAAATAACTTTTGCTTCTCGCTCAGCCTCATTTGGAACAATGTGGGTCGTTTTATGGACACGCACGGAAATGGATCGTTTCCAGGAGCAGCACAATGGCGGAGGGTGTTTTTACATTTTGTTCACAAAAACGTTGATGAATTCTGCGACACGTGGGAGACTTCTTCTTGCCGCCTTCACTCGACTGACTTTTGTCGGGACAGTTGGCCAGTCTGGAGTTCAAATTGCTCATGGTAACCAACATCCAGTATTTGCTTAGCCAACTGGCCATACTGGGAATCTCTTTCTTGGGACAACGAACGACTGACTCCTCTTTCTCACCTCATTTGAGTTCTGCCTGCTTTTCTCTGCACTCTCTGATTGACTCATGATATCTCTTTCATCCTTTACAACTTTGCCCTCATCAATCTGACCATCCGCCCCTCCTCCCCTCTTTGGTCTTTGCTGGATTATCCAAGCATCGGAACCCCGTCTGCACTTTCTTCCTCCTCGTCTTTGTCGTTGTTCGGAGGTTTTGGGCAATGTCCGGGAAACCTTTGGACAGGCTGGTGGTCAATGAGTTTTCACCCATTATTGCACACACGCACGCACCTGTTTGGGATTGTGCTCAAGTGAGCAAGGCACCATTCTCCGCATCCGAGTCCACCATCGCTCCTTGAGAATCCTTTTTTAGATTTCCTCCTCTCAGCGTGACTCTGGCTCAGCTACTCGCCAGCCGGCCCTCTTCATTCGATTCAAAGTCTTGGGGCTGAACACTTCTCATGATCCTCGTGTACTGGTAACAACTCTGACGCCAGTCGGACTTGAGACAGCAGCAACTTCTTGCCATTTGTGTGGCATTGATCCAAACTGTCTGATATCAGCAGCTGCCAATTGCCAGCACTACAATCTATTAGTTCTGTGGTCGAGGCTTTTGTGGTTAAAATCGAATCGTTTTTGTTTCTTTAGAGTCATTCATTCATTTTTTTCATTTTCTATGCCGCTTATCCTCATTAGGGTCGCGGGTATGCTGGAGCCTATCCCAGCTGACTTTGGGCAGGAGTCAAAAAATCAAGGTAGAGGTATTTCACATGGAGTGTACCCTAGAGAAACCCAATAGAACCCCACCTCACTTAAGCAAGCACGCTGGTGACTCAGGCAATGAAAAACTCTAACCTAACCCTAACCCTGTCTACAAGAAAGAAACCGTGCAATCAAGCACACTGAGTCTGGGCAGGGAAAAAATGTCCTCTATAGATCCCAGTCAGACACAGTCTCGATCAAACACCAACTGAACCGCACATGGTACTTTGGCCACCAAGGCAAGAAAAACCGGAAGAGTCCACCTATAAGGAAGAAACCTTGAATTACTGCGAGAGATGCTCAAATGAATCTGAAACCTCGCAGTAAACTCCCTCTTGAGAAAGAAGGAAGAAAACTCAAATAGATCCAGCTGAACTCGACCTGAGCACGGTAAAAACTCCCTTGTAAGGCTAATACCTCAGTCAGAAGGCTTAGTGTGGGGTTACTGTGTACCAAAAACCAACACTTTTGCCACGGAGGAAAGGAAAAACTCCCTCTAATGAAGAAACCTCAAACAGAACCCGGACTAATGAGGCAGTCGTCTGCTTCGACTGTAGTAACTTTTTTACCCTACGTGAGTCAGAACAGCCCCCCGCAGACCCACCACCTGCAGGGGCAAGCATAAGGGTTTGATGCTGTGCCATTTGGGCGGCGGTCGAGGGTGGGTGTCCGGGCAACCTGGTCTTCGGCGGCCAAGTTTGGTTCTATTGTGAGGAGATCGGCCATCCGGGAGGAGCTCAGAGTAGAGCCGGTGCTCCTTCTCCAACTGCTCCGAGAGGAGCCAGTTGAGGTGGCTTGGGCATCTAGTCCGGATGCCCCCCAGGCGCCTGCCATGTGAGGTGTTTTGGGCGTGCCCAGCCGGGAGAAGACCCCAAGGAAGACCTACGACACGCTGGAGAGACTATGTCTTACAGCTGACCTGGGAACGCTTTGGTGTCCTCCCGGTGGACCTGGAAGAGGGCGCCGGAGACCGGGAAGTCTGGACTTCCCTACTGAAATTGCTGCCCCCCGACCCGGATAAGGGAAATGGAATGGAATTGGAGTCAGAACCTTTGCGAGTAAGGCAAGGATAAAAAACCTGTCTATAAGAAACAAACCTCAAAACAAACAGAACAGAAACGGAAAACCAAACAGAACTGGAATTCCATGCGGGACAACTGCTACTATCCACCACATGTAAGCTAACACCATCAAGCACTTTAACAACAGAGACAAAGAAAAAGTCCAACGGGAGATCTCAGGTTTTTTCTCCTCTATTAATAAGGTGACGCTTTCCCAACGCCTCCTTCATTTGTTGTTAGCTGTCGATTGGCTTCTGAATTACTGCAAGAATGTATTCACGTGCCTCCTCTCGAGTGTTCTACTGTTGCCAGGGCCTCAGTCCGTGTCCCGCTGGCATGCCCAAGTTTTTCAACTCCTAATTATTCTATCAAACTTCTCTGTGCCTTCTCCTTGTGTGTGGTCTCCAGACCGCACCGACCAGCCATCAATCCTCCAGCTGTCAGGCGGCACTCGGCCCTGGCGGCTACCAGCATTCCTATGCACCGAGTTACATAACTGGGGGAAAATAAAGTGAAGGACAAAATGAAGAGCGGCGGTGGAGAAGGTGTGAGATGAGCAAAGAAGTCGGGTCAAGGCAGGGGGAAGCAACAAAAAAACGAGAGAAGAAGGACCAAGGATAGAGAGCAGACTCGATGACCCGGGTCACTCGTCAAGGAGTTTACACACACGGGGTTTATAATTCATGTCTTCATCAGTTCCACCTTTTGTGCTCTTGTCGTACGCCAGGCCAAACATCTAAACAGCCACACAGGTCGCAGAGTTTACTGCGTAGGTAAATCCCGAGCATGCGGTTGACAGAAGTCGTCCTTCTCAGTCCGTCTTCAACATTGTCGTCTTAATAAGTCACCCGGCTCATTACTTCATAGTTCGAAGCCATACGATGATGGTCTTATGTTTTTGCATGTTTGGCACACTTTCGTGACATCAAACTGATTTGGTCCATGACAACACAACTGAACACAAAATGCCCTTTTGAAATGGAAGAAAAGCCAAACCTTCATGCCACTGTGTGGACAATAACTGGTGGGGCCATAACTTGCAATTAGTCTCTTGGAAGAATTTTGGCCCATTTATCTTTGCAGAATTGTTGTCAATCAGCCACACTGGAGGCTTTTCCAGCAGGAAGCGCCTTTTTAAGGTCATGCCCCAGCATCTCAATAGAATACGGGGCAGGACTTTGACTGTACCACTCCAAAGACTTCATTTGGTTTTTCTTCTGCCACCGCACTCAGGTGGACTTGCTGGTGTGTTTTGGATGTGTGTCCTGCTGCAGAACCCAAGTTAGTTTCATCTTGAGGTCACCAACAGATGGCTGGACATTCTCCTTCAGGATTTTTTGGTAGACGGCGGGATTCATGCTTCCATTTATCACAGCAACTCTTCCAGGTCCTGAAGGTCTTGAAAACAGCCCCAGACCATCACACCACCACTGCCATATTTTACTGTTTGTATGATGTTCTTTTTCTGAAATGCTTAGTTACTTTGATGGCAAATGTAATGGAGTATTTTCCCAAAGGTCTCGGGGATCATCAAGATGTTTTCTGGCAAAACTGAGAAGAGCCTTATGCTTCTTTTTTCGGTTTTGGTCTTGGAACTCTGCCATGCAGGCCATTTTTACCCGGTGTCTTTCTTCTGATGGAGTCATGAACACTGACCTTAACTGAGGCAAGTGAGGTCTGCAGTTCTTTGGATGTTGCTGTGGGGTCTTTTATGACCTCTTGGATGAATCACCACTGCACTCTTTGGGTAATTTTGGTTGGCTGGATATTCCCGGGAAGTTTCAGCACTGCTCCCTGTTTTTGCCATTTGTGGATAATGACTCTCACTGTGGTTTGCCGGAGTCCCAATGTTTAAGAGATTGGTTTATGATGATGGTTTGATGACTCTGCTTCAACCATCACAGTTATCTTCTCCTCTGCTGTTGTTTGACAACGTTTGGGACGCTTTTTTTTCAATGGGCGTGAGTGACGGGAAGAAAAGCTCTGACTTGTTTGTTTGTCCGGAGGTTATGTGGCAGGTTTGGATGTATAAGTTTTTAGACTCCGACTTCATAAGGCAAACGGCCTTTTTGGAGCTTTTTCTTGGGTTTTCTTATTTCCAAGTGAACGCTTTATACAACTTTTTTTTCCCTTTAATGTTCCTAGACGTGATCTTAGAATACCCTGCGCATTTTTCCGACTACACGCACTTTCATGTCTTTTGTCTTTGATACAATCAAAGGGAAACATGCGAGGAAGATGAGGTTCCGAGAGAGAGAGACTAGAACGGCAGCAGTGAGCGGCGGTGAGACGGTGGAAATAAGAAGATAGGAAGTCCTGCGAGCTTCAAGCAGTAGATGAAGAGCAGTAGGGTAGATGGGAGATGATGTCGCCGCAGGCTGTGCTCCTCCTACGTGGGGGCGTTTATTGAGGTAAACCAACAAGTAGAACGGCGCATGTGCATCCTGGCCTTGCGACAGCCGGCTTGGTGGTATTCTCTGCCTTTTGTTGGATTGCTGGTGGCAAATGGATCCTGCAAAGCGCCTTTGAGTCATTGCGGGAGATGCGCTGAATGTCTGTGGGCGTTCGTCGGGTATTTCAGGCCGGGAGTCGTAGCTAGTGTTCTTGTTTATTCTCATCGTGTCTGCTATAGCCTATCATTTTTCTCTTCTGTGTTATTACATATGCGTTCGTGTGTTTGAGTCCTAAGCCATAAACGTAAATAAAACGTCTGCTCGTGTTCCCCGGGGCAGGGGTGCCCAACCTTTTTATCTCCGCGGACCGGTCAACACTTGACAGTTTTGCCGCAGACCGGCGGTTGGGGACCCCAGCCCTAGGGGACCTCGCAGGAGGTGTCGTTGGAGATTCCGGGTTTTTGCTTGTCGTAGGTTACAGCCCAACAGTAGCCCGCGTTGTCGTTATTATGATGATGTTTATTATTATTATGATTATTCATGCATTCGTTTTCTGCACCGCTTCTCCTCATTAGGGGAGCGGGATTATGATTATTGCATGCGACAGTTTAAAACTACAATAAATGCCCGTTCTGGCGATCATATGATCACGTTCTGGCGACACCTAAAGGCCAATGTGGAATAATACATTCACAAATGAAGTGTTTCTTCTGCCTTGTATTTTATTTCATTTACTTTGTACTTTTGGTCATGTTTGTGCTTGAAAATACTTAATTTAGGCAAATAATACATGCAATTATTTAAGATCGCTTTTTTTGTTTTTTTACAAAATATAAGAAAGGGTGCAGAAGAACCTCACAAACATATTTCAAGCATATTATAAACAACCATGATAATCACAATTTCAGCGACAACCAGAACAGTCACAGAGAAAAATGAGCTAAAATACAAGAAAAATAATAATAATAATGATAATACTAATATACATGTACACACATACATATACATATATATATACACACACATATATATGTATATATACATGCATATTTACTAATAATGATAAACATCCGAGAAAAACAAGGAGAAAAGAACCAGAACCTCTTGAACAAGGACCATGCAGATGACACGTGCAACAGATCTACATGAAATCTACATTACTCTGCAGGGACAGGATAACAGCATCAGAGCGAAACAGAGAATGAGGAGATGTTCGTGGTGAACACCGCCATGCATCCCAAACCACACTCCCTCCAAAAGCGAGGGCCCGACCAGGAAGACGCCGGAGCACGGCCCCCCCAGCAGGCTCCCTACAGAGGGGAAGGCCCGACCCCGCCCCCCCAAGAGGCGACCGCGAGTCCCCTCCGAAGAGGTGCAACTGTTGCATTTCTACTCACGGTGGTTACGTAAGCACCGACACCACGACACCCGAGGGCAACCTTTTCCATAAAGGTCGTAATTGAATATCAATAATTCCAAACTTTTTTTCCCCTTTGTGTCATCCTTAACTCCTGGGGGTCCGGCGCGGTTTTGGTTTTCTCTGTTTCAGGGGTGTGCCCACACGGAGTACGGGGTCCTGCGGTGTGATCGATGACACCGGTAGGAAGCTCCCGCTGCGTCACACACCACATACGGTGTGTCGGTTCCTTTGCTGGGTTTGAAAGTCCTTAAAGCAGTCTCGTGGAAAAAAAACCCCAGACGGGAGTTTTTTTGTTTAGTTTAGTTTGAAAGAGTCCTTGTCCGTTTTTCCCATTGCCAGTAAAACGCGAGGCCTTCAGCGTGATTTACCAGGTCTCAGCTTGTGGGCACATATTGTGTGCTTGAGAGAGGACACCTGAGTTTGTAAATCAGTTTTCCGCTCTCGTCGTGTTTTATCTCCGTCTTTGATCGCCTTGTCGCCAATCTGTTATCCGCCTCCCGTCTCTTGCCTCCTCTGACTCTATTTGTTTACTCTTCTTTTTTCACTGTGCTTGACCTTTCGCTTTGTCTCCATCTGTCCCTGCCCATTATGCGCACAGACGCTCACACGCACCCTCACCAGCGTGGCTTTACCCCAGTTTTCCCTCTGCCCGCCTCCTGCTCCATAGGAGATGTTGTGCTTTGATTCGCAACACTTGTCCCCGCTGCAAACTCCTTTTGTGGTAATTATTTGTCCCCTCCGATTTGCATCCTAACGCTCTTGACTTTTTCTTCTCTTCTTGAACTCGGTTTTCATTTTTTTGCTGGTTGGTTTTGGTCTCGGCTTTAATTAAACCACCACACACACAAACCCACACCACAGCATTGTCACATTTCAGTCCCCCATGAAGAATTTCAGATTCACACACTTACCCACCCGTAGGTACTGTACTCAAGGTCACTCCAACCAGCAACAAAACTGTATTAGAACCCGCACAGAAAGCTTTCTAGATCTCCCAGACTTTGCGTCTCTTCCTGAAGTGTTTCCTTGGGTTTCCTGCCTCCCGCCCAAACTGTCTGTGTAATTTACTCCAGCCCCGGTTCTCCTCTAGGTATGCTTCCCCCCCGAGCCCACACTGCTGGGAATCAGCAACTCCAAACACGTCTGCCTGATGCTTGCCTCTTTAGGAAAGCTTAGCAAAATTAGCTACCCCCCCACACCCGAACAAACATTTCCCGGAAGCCATTGTTCAACATTGCCCATATAAGGAAATTCGGGTTCTGTGACCTCATTGTTGAACTCTGTAAAATGCAGTGTGCAGAACCGTCCAAAACTGCATTCAGGGTTCACTTCTAAATGCGCAAACCTTATTATCTGGCACATTGGCATCGTTTAACACAAAAATACAACATTGTAACATTGTACTTCCTGAAATCTTGCAGGATTTCCTAAGGTCTGGCTTGACATGACAAACAACAGCAGTTCACGTTCAGGATTTTCAACTTTGGGGGCCGGGTAATGAAGTTGTCCCCCTGACAGGACTTTTTCCAAACTTTCTAATTAGTCCTTGCTCTCTCGTGCCTAAAGTTCCATCTGTCCCGGTATCTGATTTTATAATATTAATTGTGCAAACTGCAAATTAAAAGAGAGCCTTTGTACTAAAATTAAAACCCGTATTTCCATTTTTCTTTTAAAACGTGCCACGCAAAAGGTCACTTCACACACACACACAAAAAAAACCCGCAGACCCCTGGCAGTGCGGGTCAGGCGTAACGGCACCGACTTCATCTGGCGGGCGCTGTGGAACGTGTGGTGTCACCAGTGGTCACATGACAGGAGCTGAGAGGTGCTGGACCAGGGAGGCGGCGTTATGAAACGTTGGTGGGTGTGGACTCAAGTTGAAGCCGTTTATGTCCTGAAGAGAAGAGACTTTTACCCTGCAAAAGTACACACTCGTAGAGGAATTACCGCAAACATGATTGTTTGTACTGATGTGTGTCGACGCCCCAGGGAGCGTTCTTGTTTTGTTTTTGTGAAAAGCAACACATTGAAGTCACCCGCATGCTGTTCTCAATGGGTTTATTTTTGCCCAAGCAGACCGGCTTCACATTGTGTAACGTGTCGCCGGGCCTGCACCAAGCGTTACTCCAATTTGGGACGGTTGGTGACCGACTTATTTCGCCAAACATGGCTTCGTTTTCACGCAAAACCGGCGGACAAAAAGCGGCCCGAGGTGTTGTCATTTTTGTTTTCACATGATTGCATATGACAGTTTCTGATAGCTGGAGCTCAAAATGCCTAGGAAGAAATGCTAGCATACATGTGATACAGCATTGTGACCTATGGAGGAGTCCCACCCGTGCTCCTGGCAAAATGTTTTTCTACCAACCTTATTATTCCTGATTTGGATTTAGAAATAGCTTACATGAAAGGCAAAAGCCTCTAGATTGGGGTTGTCAATTTAGTGTAGTGTTAATCGATGCAGGTGTCCCACAGAGCTCTATACTAGATCCACTTCTTTTCTCTGTTTTTGCTTGGTGTACCTCAATCGGATGCAACCTGTCAGGGTCACCTTTATGCTGATGATGCTGTGATCTACTTTTCCAACCCTGATGTATTACAAATCCGGTGTAAAACTGTCCAACACTGATTCAATAACAGCAGGCTTCTATGGTGTTTAGTACAAAAATATGGTTTTTCTCATTCACCTAAGTGCCTTATTAATTTGAGTGATGGAACTCCACTAGCGAGTGTCAATTTGTTTACATTGGGGCTGTCAATTGGGTGGGTGGGGGGTTCTTAATTCTGATTAATCACATTTTAAACAATGTTAACTCCTAATTAATCGCAGATAGAATTTAGCTCTGTCTGTAATAAGTGTGCCATTTAAAGAGGATTTTAAAGTTTTTAATACAACTATCGACATGAGACTGGATAACATGGTTGTTTGAATAAAAGCATGTTTATGAGACGTTCTTTTTATAAAACAGGTCAATACAAGCTGGACATCAATGTATATACAGTATATAAGTAGGACCGCACCCACATCCTGTAGCACTTCCACACGCATGCACACACTTTATCACACTTGTTTTGGTCGGGCAAGTTAGGCGGCATGGACGTTTTATTCTGTCCTCCTTGACAAACACTGCAACTCAAGCACAAACTCTAGTCGAGTGCTAGTAAATAACAATAACAGCCGCCAAATCATTGAGCGCTGTCCCCGCATACTAAGGTGGCACCAAAAATACCATCCGTTCTCTAGCGGTTTCCCCGGCTGAGTCCAGCAAGTGGCATTCGAGACTCCGTTTACTCCGGTGACGATTCACCTCCCGGCCGTGGATAAAAATAACTTTGGTCTTGTCGAGAGAGCCATCTGCCAGGGCTTTGAAGCTACTTACCATCCAAAATGCCCTTTTCTGTTGTCTGCTGCTGCTGCAATTTCGCAACTCAAAACTTGTTATTAAGGTGTTGACTTTGACAGCCCTCGTTTGGATACCTTGGTCTCGGGATTGACCCTTCAAACCGCACGCTGACTACTTATTTGTAAGAGAATGTATGATTTTCTGAATTAGTTACTCATTTCATGGCAGGAAAATAACTTCCCGTGCTTGATTATGCTGATGTTGTTTACCAAAACACCACTGACTCCATCCTTAACCTTCCACATAAGACTTTTTGCAGATTTGTGTCCCACCAGAACTCACCGTCGCATCACGTGTGAGGCACTCAATTTGCTTCGGCCTAAGTCCGGGCGTCAAATTCTCCGGTTCTCATCACTTACGTGTTCCACCGTACTTAAATCAGTTTCTGGTTCTGTGGACTGCCCCGTATCCTCTTGGACAGTATGACCAATCCATTTTTCGACGTCCCTAAAATCTATAAAAAAAACAGGCCGTCTGTTTTCTAGTCAGCAATTCCTTACACTGTGCCCGTGCCTCCTTTTTTTTTAGTGTGTGCCTCCTTCCTGCTCTTTCCGCATTCTCTCTACCATTCCTTTCTGCGTTGAGCTTCATCTGGCGTTTGACATGTCGTAGGTCCCTTGCAAAGCTGCTGACGCCTGCTCTTGCGTGGCCTCACACGGGAGTGGTGGTGACAATGCATACCCGTGTGTCGTGCACGGGAGTGGTGGTGACAATGCATCCCCGTGTGTGTACTAGGCGTAAACTGTACTTGACAAAATGCAAATAAGTCGCGCAGGAGCGTAGTCGTTTTGTGCCCACGTGAGCCATTTTTGGTGACGAGTTGGGTTCCGAGTGCAAAATGTAGGAGTGGACAGAACACTAACACAAACGAGTCTTTTCGTGCCGTAAATAAAATGCGAGGCAAGTGTAAACGACGCTTACGGTGGCATCATGGGATCTATGAGTGTGAATGTTTGTCTATATGTGCCCTGCGATTGACCGGCGACCAGTCCAGGGTGTGCCCCGCCTCCCGCCCAAAGTCAGCTGGGGTAGGCTCCAGCATAGCCGCCGCCCTAATGAGGATAAGCGGCATAGAAAATGAATGAAAAACCAATTGTGTGTGTTCTGCACCGCTTAGTAACACTAAACGCACATCCGCCATGAATGTGAGAGAAAGACATCGCCCATCCCTCTCCCCTCGGGGAGCGTGGCCGAATTGTGTAGCGTGGCGTCGGTTGAGAGTGCGACAGTGAGGAGTTTCGTAAGGGAGGGGGCGCATTGGAGTGTGAAAGAGAACAGGTGGCTTGTGTTGCTGCCATCCAGCTCCTTTATTTGCCATCCTCGCCGCCGCTGCAGCTGCGTCCAGGGACGCCAGCTAGATGGCGGCGCTCTGCGACTTCGCGCAAAACCTCGTGGCCCGTTTGTGTGCGTGTCGCCTCATTCTGTTTCGCTGCACAAAGTTCTGTGTGTGTGTGTTCTTTAGTGAGCAGGGTTCCGCTTGGTTTAGAAACAATTAGAACAAGCTGCAGGAGCCCAGAGATGCTCGTTCTCCAAATGTCACCCAATTAACAAACGATGGTGAGCACGCAACACTCTTCTCCCGCTACCGGCTTGTCCCACCCGCTCGGAGACCCCTGAACACATCACGCAAAGAGCTTCTTTCATGCAACCTGTTTCCTTCCCTTGTCTTGTTTCTCTCAGACCAACAACCAAGCAGGCCGGTGGTCCGGACCAGGCAGCAGCAGCAGCCTGCCCCTAAAGGAGCGAAGGGCGGCACGGGCCGGGGGGGCGCCGCTGCAGCCACTCGCAGGGGACCTCACTAGCGCGCACCCCTCTCTCCATGCGATGCCTGTGCACCACGAGCCTCCTGGTTCTGCCAAGGAGGAGGAGAGCCCCGCCGGAGCGTTGCAGACGCCGCCAGCCCGGCCTCCCCTTCCCAGCACCAATGAGTGGGCAGCGCTGCCGTCTTCCGCCTCCAGGGTGTCCTCATCGTCCGAGTCCCTCACTCCAGGAGGCAGCGTGGGTGCACGCAGAGGCGAGCATCACCCCTCGAGCCACATCCCCCGCGCGCTCGCCAGTCGATCCTCCTCCTCTTCCTCTTCCGCCTCCTCCTCCTCCCCTTTCACGGGGCGCTTAGGGCAGCCGCCCCGAGGCCCGCTGTCCCTGCACAGCTACTCTCGTAAAAACGTCTTTCTCCAGCACTCCCTGCACACCGCCGACCTGCAGGCCCTCACCCAGAGGGACACTTGAGGCGACGCCCCCGTCGTCGTCACACGCCGGCCGCCATTTTGTTTACACAAACGTTGCTCTTTTTTGTTGTTGCGGCCAAATCCAGCGCCGGGTCTTTGGTATCGAGCTGTGCTGACATTTCCCTCGCACGCGAGCAGAGAGCGTATGAAGAAGGCACTCATCTGTCAGCTCCCACGTCGTGCCATGCCGACATTTTAGATAGTCCTTCCGCCCACGCGTGCACACAAAGTGCACGCACAACAACGACTACACTCAGCGGGTTTTTTATTTATTTAAATTTGTTAATTTATCTCTCTCTATTTGCTGCCGGGAGCCCCTGACTGTGCTGATTTGTGCTTTGCAGGGACATTCGCCATTGTCACACTGCCAAACTGGCCACATTCATCCCCTTGCCCCCCTCGGGACCACCCTCCATCCGTCCATCCATCCGTCCTGCACGCTTAAAGTACAGCATTACAGGTGAGCTCCAGATAGCTGCTTGGATTCTTGGACTCTTACCTCCGTCCTGTGAAGAAAAAAACAGTAAAACACGCTGCAGTGCTCCATTCTAGTAACAGAGGCGGGCAAACCTTTTGACTTGGTGGGTGGGGGAGGGGTCCAAATTCGGCCGTCTTCGTAAAGGTGGCATCAAACAGAACGGCATACTTGCTCACGGTGCAACACGTCCGAAAGCAAGTACCACAGTCAACAACTAACTCGTAACTTGAAATTGTTGTTTCCAAATGCCCGCAGGGCATGCTGGGTAGTCCAATGGGTAGTCCATCCATGCTGGGTAGTCCTGGGTAGTCTACCATGCTGGTAGTTGTTGCAACAACAACGGCAACATATGAACTTGTTTTGCAATCAAGCAAAGATGTGACAAACATGGCAAAACGCTGGGAGAAAGCGTACCGCGAGCTACCCTGCATGCCTTGCGGCAGAACTATTTGAGTGTGTGTTTGTTGCGCGTGGATCTTTGTCCGTACGCCCACATGGGGCTTTAGGTAGACAACTTTGTGCGGTTTGTATGTTAGCTACAGTTTGCATCGGACCGGTCATGTGTATGAAGCTGGGCGGGTTTGCCCATCCCTGTTCTGGCATGAAGAAGAGCGTTGTGGACATGTAGAAAATACACATGAAGAAAGAAGCTCTAAAAGAATGTTTGTGTTTTGTCTAAAATGAGGTATATTTCCACACCATCCTACTTGGAAAGGAATTTTCATTCCAAAATGTTTTTAATTTTGCTCGCACTTGCATGACAAATAAGAATGTCAAAAGAATCCCTTTGTCATCAAAGTTTGCACTGAACGTTTACAACACAGCGGGACCTCTAAAGTCGCACAAAACCTCCGTCAAAGGATGACTCCTGTGCGTGTGTTTTGCTTTTTCTTTGGAATTTCACCAAGGAAGCAAGGAAACCCGCGGCGTTAATGAAGACACCGGTCTCACCGTACGTGTGGCCGCTTGGTTTTATAGATGTCGGGGCGGGGGGGTTACCTTCTTTTTACACTTTTCTGATACATAAAAACGTGAAGACATCCTGGAACGGATTGTGTTGGACTTTAGAGGTTGCATTGTGATTTTTCCATTTGATAAAAAAAATGATGTTAACTTAGAACCTTGTTAGTGAGCAACCAAGACCTTTTTGGCTCTGCTGTATATTTAACGCTGCTGGGGCGGGACCACAGACCCGTCATTCTTAGCCCCGCCCACCTACCTGCGGTCGTACCCATAACAAGAGCGAGGACTGCAATAATACTCCTCCTTGCTCGTCCGCATGCAGCCTTTGAGCTTCTCTCCCATCCCCGGTCTCTCCGTCGTGTCGGTCGCTCACCTAAAGCTTGTTTGTCATTTTACAGCCGCGGAAAAGCAATTAACTCTCCGATCTGCTCCGACTCCCGTTGACCTCCTCAGCTCCGTTAATGACGTCCAAGCTCGAGTTTATTTCGACACTTTCTACTAAATTAACATTAAACATCAATGCGATAAAAAAAAAAAAGCTGGGAATCTTTTTTGTGTATTGCCTTATTTACGTTTACCTCGTTGACAACACATGCCAGGAAGGATATGCTACTTTATTGTGTGAAAATGTGGTTTATTATTTGAGCGGGTACATGACGGTGTACTTGATGCTCGGCAAGTCCTTTAGGCCAATGGGAGAAATAAACCTTTTAGAAACGGTATTACTGATAAGTTGCGTTTTGTGTCACTTCCGGAGGTCCGGGGATTGTTTGCACTTTAGCCGCGAGCGAGCGAAGAAGAATAAAAAGGACCCCGCAGTGCAGCGCCGCCGCCTCAGCAGGACTTTTGAACGGGAGCCTCCGACCAAACATGTTTATCGGAAGACTTTGGTCTCTGTTGTTGTTCTCAACGTGTGATGCAAATAAACCAATGAAGTGATTTCACCTGATTTGAGTCACCCGCGCTTTCTCTTTCCACGTTCACGCCGTGTTGCTCCAGTCACGTATCGCCACAAAACATCGATCTCCAAACCTTCTTCCTTTTTTTTCCTCCCAGATCAAGAATTCTATTTCATTGTTTTAACAGCGTGTGAATGTTTGTCCATTCACACACACACCTCCATATCGGTCACATACATTCACACGCTCTGCTCACACATAATGTGAATATGTCTGTCCATTCACAGAAAATATCATGTCAACATGTTTGTCCATTCACACATAACATGTGTCTGTCTACTCACACACAATATAAACATGTCTGTTTACATAGACATATGATGTGAATATGTCTGTCCATTCACAGAAAATATCATGTGAACATGTTTGTCCATTCACACATAGCATGTGTCTGTCTACTCACACACAATATAAACCTGTCTGTTTACATAGACACATAATGTGAATATGTCTGTCCATTCACAGAAAATATCATGTGAACATGTTTGTCCATTCACACATAGCATGTGTCTGTCTACTCACACACAATATAAACATGTCTGTTTACATAGACACATAATGTGAATATGTCTGTCCATTCACAGAAAATATCATGTGAACATGTTTGTCCATTCACACATAGCATGTGTCTGTCTACTCACACACAATATAAACATGTCTGTTTACATAGACACATCATGGAAATATGTCTGTCCATTCACGCACAGGGTATAATGCAAATGTGTGTCTCCATTCATCCAACATAATAATGGATCTGTCTGTCCACTCGCAGGAAAATATGTCAACATCTGCTTGTCCATTCACACATGTACGTCATACAAATGTCTGGGTGTTCAATATAGCACACACAACTTAATGAGCTGTCTGTCCATTCACAGAAAATATAATGTGAACATGTTTGTTTATTCACTCATACACATGTCTGTCAGTCCATTCACACACATAAGAATAACATTTGTCTTTGTACTCACACACAGTATAATTAGACCCAATTCACATAGACACATAATGGAAATATGTTTGTCCATTCACACATATGTTTGTGTGTGCGTCTATTGTAGCACACATAGTATGTAATAATAATATATATTAATATATGCAGTAATGTAATAGTTGACATGATGCAGAGGAGGAAGGTAGACATATTGTGTGTCCAGGAGACCAGGTGGAAAGGTAGCAAGGCTAGAAGCTTAGGAGCAGGGTTCAAGCTGTTCTATCATGGTGTAGATAGGAAGAGAAATGGAGTAGGGGTGATTTTGAAGGAGGAGTTTGCTAGCAACGTCCTGGAGGTAAAAAGAGTGTCAGAGTGATGAGCCTGAAGCTAGAAATCGAAGGTGTGATGTTCAATGTTGTTAGTGGGTATGCTCCACAGGTAGGATGTGAGATGGAGGAGAAAGAGAAATTCTGGTCAGACCTGGATGAAGTGATGCAGAACATCCCTAGAAGTGAGAGAGTTGTCATTGGTGCGGACTTCAATGGGCATGTTGGTGCAGGAAACAGAGATGATGAGGAGGTGATGGGCAAGTTTGGTATCCAGGAGAGGAACGCTGAAGGACAGATGGTGGTCGACTTTGCAAAAAGGATGGAAATGGCTGTAGTGAATACTTTCTTCCAGAAGAGACAGGAACATAGGGTGACCTACAAGAGTGGAGGTAGGAGCACACAGGTAGACTACATCTTGTGTAGAAGGTGTAACCTGAAGGAGGTCAGTGACTGCAAAGCAGTGGTAGGTGAGAGTGTAGCCAGACAGCATAGGATGGTGGTGTGTAGGTTGACTCTAGTGGTGAGAAGGATGAAGAGGGTAAAGGCAGAGCAGAGGACAAAATGGTGGAAGCTGAAAAAGGAGGAGTGTTGCGTGACTTTTAGGAAGGAGTTGAAAAAGGCTATGGGTGGCCAGGAAGTCCTTCCAGATGACTGGACAACTACAGCTACTGTGATCAGGGAGACAGGTAGGAGAGTACTTGGTGTGTCATCTGGAAGGAAAGTAGATAAGGAGACTTGGTGGTGGAATGAGGAGGTGCAGGAGTGTATACAGAGTAAGAGGTTAGCTAAGAAGAAGTGGGACACTGAGAGGACTGAAGAGAGTAGACAGGAGTACAGAGAGATGCAGCGTAAGGTGAAAGTAAAGGTGGCAAAGGCCAAACAAGGGGCTTATGATGACTTGTATGCTAGGTTGGACAGCAAGGAGGGAGAGAAAGATCTATACAGGTTGGCAAGGCAGAGGGACAGAGATGGGAAGGACGTGCAGCAGGTTAGGGTGATGAAGGATAGGGATGGAAGGGTATTGACAGGTGCCAGTAGTGTCATGGGAAGATGGAAAGAGTACTTTGAAGAGTTGATGAATGAGGAAAATGAAAGAGAACAAAGAGTAGAAGAGGTGACTGTTGTGGACCAGGAAGTAGCAAAGATTAGTAAGGAAGAAGTGAGGAGGGCATTGAAGAGGATGAAGAATGGAAAGGCACTCGGTCCTGATGATATACCTGTGGAGGTATGGAAGTGTCTAGGAGAGGTGGCAATAGAGTTCCTGACCGGGTTGTTTAACAAGATCTTAGATAATGAGAAGATGCCTGAGGAATGGAGGAGAAGTGTGCTGGTGCCCATTTTTAAGAACAAGGGAGATGTGCAGAGTTGTGGCAACTACAGAGGAATAAAGCTGATGAGCCATACAATGAAGTTATGGGAAAGAGTAGTTGAAGCTAGACTAAGGGCAAACGTGAGCATTTGTGAGCAGCAGTACGGTTTTATGCCAAAAAAGAGTACAACAGATGCAGTATTTGCTTTGAGGATGTTGATTGAGAAGTACAGGGAAGGTCAGAGGGAGCTGCATTGTGTTTTTGTAGATCTGGAGAAAGCTTATGACAGGGTGCCCAGAGAGGAACTGTGGTATTGTATGAGGAAGTCTGGAGTGGCAGAGAAGTATGTTAGAGCGGTGCAGGACATGTACGAGGACTGTAAGACAGTAGTGAGGTGTGCTGCAGGTGTGACAGAGGAGTTCCGAGTGAAGGTGGGACTCCATCAGGGATCAGCTCTGAGCCCCTTCTTGTTTGCTATGGTGATGGACAGGCTGACGGACGAGGTTAGACAGGAATCTCCATGGACTATGATGTTTGCAGATGACATTGTGATATGTAGTGAGAGCAGGGAACAGGTGGAGGAGAAGCTTGAGGGGTGGAGGTTTGCCCTGGAAAGGAGAGGAATGAAGGTCAGCCGCAGCAAGACGGAGTACATGTGTGTAAATGAGAGGGACCCAAGTGGAAGAGTGAGGTTACAGGGAGAAGAGATAAAGAAGGTGGAGGATTTTAAGTACTTAGGGTCAACAGTCCAGAGCAATGGAGAGTGTGGAAAAGAGGTGAAGAAGCGTGTGCAGGCAGGCTGGAATGGGTGGAGAAAAGTGTCGGGTGTGATGTGTGATAGAAGAGTTTCAGCTAAAATGAAAGGAAAGGTGTACAAAACTGTGGTGAGACCAGCGATGTTGTTTGGTTTAGAGACAGTGCCGCTGAGGAAAAGACAGGAGGCAGAGCTGGAGGTAGCAGAGATGAAGATGCTGAGGTTCTCTTTGGGTGTGACCAGGATGGACAGGATCAGGAATGAGCACATCAGAGGGACAGCACATGTTAGAGGTTTTGGAGATAAAGGTTGGGACATGTCCAGAGGAGAGATAGTGAGTATATTGGTAGAAGGATGCTGAGTTTTGAATTGCCAGGCAGGAGGTCTAGAGGAAGAGCAAAGAGGAAGTTTATGGATGTAGTGAAAGAGGAGTTGATGCAAGAGAAGAGGATACAGAAGACAGGGTTAGATGGAGGCAATTGATTCGCTGTGGCGACCCCTGAAGGGATAAGCCCAAAGGAAAAGAAGAAGTAATGTAATAGTCTTTGTGGCCACTCACACAGGAGCATACATTTGTCTATCCGTTCACACACACAAAATATAAAGATGTCTGTTTACGTAGAATGTAAATATGTTTATATATGTATGTCCATTCACACATACACCTAATGTAAACATGTGCATCCATTGTAGGGCACGTAATATAATGATCTGTCTGTCCGTTCACGGAAATATATACACATAGTCATTTTGTCTATTCACACATAAACATCATGAAAACTGCCGTCTTTCCATTTACGCTTACACTGGAATATCTGTCTGTCCATTCACACATAGGCATGTAAAATGATTCCATTCCCACACACACAAACTTCACATGAAGATCCGTTTGTCCATTCTCGTTACCGACAAATTTTAGGCTGTCCCTCTACCCGTTTCATCTTTATAGGCAAATCAAGAAAAGTTATGTTTTTGGGTACAAGCGCCATCCAATGATCTTTCACTTTTCTCCATACACCAAAAGTGAAGTCTAGTCACATGCTGCATGTTCACACACAAGCTGTCGTTTGTCCGCTCACATATACACATAACGTTAACATATGTATGTCCGTTCACGTAGGCACATTGCTGTCAGGTACAGTCGTGTTCAAAATAACAGCAGTGCTGCGTGACTATCCAGACGAATCCCTGTTGTTAGTATATATTTTTTTGCTACATGTCAAACAAGTGACCAGCAGGTGCAGTAGATTCTCGGAAAACAAACAAGACCCAGCATTCATGATATGCACGCTCTTAAGGCAGCAACTGGGAAATGAGTTAAAGGGGGGTGTTCCAAAAAAGAGCAGTGTCTGCCGTTGCCTTTACAAACCCAAAACTGTTTTGTGCAAACGTTTTAGTTTGTAGGATTTGCGAATGACTAAACTAACGTTTGTGTGGCATGGACTCAACCAACTCGTGGCACCTTTCAGCTGTCATTCCACTCCAACATTTTTTAACGACGTTCCACAATTCATCAACATTTCTTGGTTTTGCTTCACAAACAGCAGTTTTGATGTCACCCCACAAGTTCTCCATTTTGATGGAGGTCCAGAGATGGGGTGGCCGCTCCATGATTGGTTTGGAAGCAAGATGTTGCTGGTTTACTAGTGTGTTTGGGGTGATTGTCTTGTTGGAACAGCCATTTCAAGGGCATGTCCTCTTCAAGTATTGTGACATATGCAAACTGATCCATGATCCCTGCTATGGGATAAATAGTAGGAAAAACGTGCCCATATCATGATACTTCACTGTCTTCACTGTGTTCTGTGGCTTGAATTCACAGTTTGGGGGTCCTCTCACAAACTGGACCCAAAAAGAACAATTTTACTCACATCAGTCCACAAAATGTTCCTCCGTTTCTCTTCAGGCCGGATGATGTGTTCTTTGGTAAATTGTAACCTCTTCTGCACATGACATTTTTTTAACAGAGGGACTTTGCTGGGGATTATTTTAAATAGATTAGCTTCACGCAGACATCTTCTAACTGTCACAGTACTTACAGGTAACGCCAGACTGTCTAGGATCATCCTGGATCTGATCATTGCCTGAGCCTTTGCCGTTCTGGCTATTCTTTGATCCATTTTGATAGTTGTCTTCCGTTTTCTTCCACGTGTTTCTGATTTTGCGCTCCATTTTAAGATTATGTTTGTCCATTCGCATACACATATTACTGTCAGGTAGACACGTGATCCAAAATTCAGCCCGTCCACATAAGCCTATAGTGTCACGTAAACACAGAGAGTGAACACTCACTTATACGCATGTGAGCATGTCTGTCCATACACACCGTTCCAGATCATTTTTCCATTCTCATGTACTCTCCATTCACAAACACGGAATACGAACATCTGTCTGTCCATTCACACGCGCATGTTGAGAAATATCCGCGCTAGCGTGCGGCCCATTTGAATTTCCCTTGACATTTTTTCTTCCCATTTGAAGCGACTGGTTGGCACAGTCGTGTGTGATCGTGCTCCAAAGCGGACGGCCGCCTGTACAAAACAAGACAAATTTAGCCTTAGCCTGTGTGTGTGTGTGTGTGTGTGTGTGTGTGTGTGTGTGTGTGTGTGTGCGCAGGAAGCAGATGGTTATGGAATAATGTTGACGAAAGCGCCGCTGATGACTGCACCAGCATTCAGCCCACTCGCCATCTCCGCTCATCCTCCTTTTGGGCCGCTGAGTGGAAAACCGCCGCGCTCCACGCTGTAATGCTGCCACACTTCTCTCTCGTTCTCTGTTTATTACGCTCATCCCTTCAGCTGCTGCGCTAATCCCACGCTTGGCACGGCCCGGAAACTGTCTATGCGCAGTCCAGCCGAGATTTGACTCGCTTTGGCTGCGGCACTTTTAATCCGTAAACAAGGCCGATGTTGTCACACGGAGGCGTAGTGAGATCCCGGGGCTTTAGCT
>QODF01000292.1:1206-59094 GCA_024372805.1 Oostethus manadensis
TTCCAAAAACATGCATGTTAGCTTCATTGGCCGCTCTAAATTGTCCATTAGAGTGTGAATGTTTGTCTACATGTGCCCTGCGATTGGCTGGCGACCAGTCCAGGGTGTGTCCCGCCTCCCGCCCAAAGCCAGCTGGGATAGGCTCCAGCATCCCCGCCACCCTAACGAGGATAAGCGGCATAGAAAATGAATGAATGGATGAAATGATTCGATCCGTCTGAGTGGATTGGAGACGGTTCTAGACCAACAATGATGATGAGGCGTTGGCGAGAAAATATAATAACGCCATAAAACTTGCTGAACCTGGCAGTTTAAAGGTCCCTTCAAACCGCATCCCACAGACGACGCAGAGAGTGTGTGCGTGTGTGTGCGTGTGTAATGCGGTTATGACGCATTCCGATAAAACCTGTATGAGTGCCGTGTCGCCAGAGGACGCACACACATGCAACACACACACACACACACACCCGGATCGTATGTGCTGCTCCATAAACGTGCAGCAGCCAAACATTGTCCGCTCCACGCTTCCCACAGGAAATCACGCAAATAGTCTGTTCCGGGGTCAAGCCGCGTCCGTCACAACGTAACGCTCGTTCAAAGTGCAAACGCACGGCGTTGGTGTTGGCGCCCGGTGACGCGGGCGACGGAGGGGCGAGGAGGCGGGCTGTTAACACCGGGAAGGTGCTATCGAGTGATTGACCTTTTCTGGTGCCGCCATTCAACCTCCGGCTGCCGGGCTTCAAAGATCACCTGTGACATCACAACCCGTCTGCTCTACTTTAGTATGAGCGGGTGGAGCTAAAGTATCGGTGACTAGATTGGGATCCTTATTCACATTTAGACTTCACCGCTTGACTAACAAGTCAGTATGTTTATGCCGGGCAAAGATCCTCTATGTGACAGGAGGGCTTTGTTGTTTCTATGGACTCTACTGCAACACTAAAAACGTGCATCGGAGATCCTCGATATGACAGGAGCCCTCTACTGTTTTTGAGGACCCACTGCAAAAACACTATTTAAAAATCCTCTATATGACAGAAGATCTATGCTGTTTTTGATAATCTAGTCAAAGATCCTCAGAAAAAACAGGAGCACTTTGCTGTTTTTAATGGTCTTAGTAGTGGCGTTCTGCGTTTTTTGAGGAGCGAAAAATGCAAGTCAAAGATCTTTTACCTGACAGGAGCGGTCTGCTGTTTTTAAGGCTCTATTGCAACAACAGTAGCCAAAGATCCTCTATATGGCAGGAGCGTTCTGCTGTGTTTGAGGACCCACTGCAAAAATGTGAGTCAAAAATCTTCTATGACGGGAGCGCTTTGCTGTTTTTGTGGACTTACTGCAAAAACATGACCCATCAAAAATTCTTGATATGACAGGAGCCCTCTGCTGTTCTGTATTGCAAAAACCAAATTCAAAGATCCTTCGTGTGACAAGAGCATTCTGCTGTTTTTGAGGACCCACGTCCCCTTGCATCATCGCATTTAGCGATTAGCCTCCGGGTGTTTGATTGACAGCAGACAACAGCGTTGTCTGCGTGAGCGCCATTGTTGTCGCCAGCGTGTGTTCGGCACACTTCGGTCTCACGCCGCCGCGTCCGATTAAAAGCAGCGGAGCCTCGCCTCCGCCCGACGCCCGTCTGCTAACTTTAGCGTTTGCGCGCGTCAGGCGGCCATGATGTCTTCCACAAAGCCGCTTGATCGCCTGCGCCGGTCGATGACGCGCTCGTCCAAGCACACTGAAGCTGCTCGTGGACGGAAAAGGCCATCCGTGCGGCATTACATGCATCATCACTCGCGACACTAAGCAATTTGTCTCCCATAAGAACATTATTGATTTTGAGCGCAAGATGCTTGAGCTTGCCGAGGTTTTTGTCTTTGTTCTTCACCTACGTGCGTCTTTATTTGGTAAGGTTGTCACACACCGGTACCAGAACTCTCGTTTGGTCCAAACTTTCAACAGGCGCCGTTAGCTGATTTGGGTTTTTGTTTTTTCCCCGCAGGCGTCGAGTGCATCGTGGTCCTCCCGGAGCCGCGCAGCCACTGGGACCCGGTCTTCGGCACGTGCGTCTTCCTCTTCTCCTTCCTCATCCCGGTGGCCATCATCAGCGTCTGCTACAGCCTGATGGTCAAGCGCCTGCGCAGCGTCCGCATCCTGTCGGGCTCCAAGGAGAAGGACCGCAACCTGCGCCGCATCACCCGGATGGTGCTGGTGGTGGTGGCCGTGTTTGTGGTGTGCTGGACCCCCATTCAGATCATGGTCCTGGCTCAGTCTCTGGGCTTCAACCTGAGCAGCCTGTCCACGCTGGTCCTCATGCACTTCTGCATCGCGCTGGGCTACGTCAACAGCAGCCTCAACCCGGTGCTCTACGCCTTCCTGGACGAGAACTTCAAGCGCTGCTTCCGCGAGTTCTGCCAGCCGTCGCCGTTCCGACTGGACACGCAGCAGTCGGGCCGCATGAGGAGCATCGCCAGGGAGGTGGCGGCCGCCTACAGCTGCAAGGCCGGCGAGGGCGGCGGGCCCGGCGGCGGGACTCCGAATCCCGCGTGACTAGGCGTGGAGCTGCCCCTGGTGGGGGTGGACCCCCCGCTGAGGGGGGACACACCGGGGACGGGGAACTCCAACACGGAGCTGACTCAGATCACCGCGCTCTAGCGCCACGAACCCCCCCGCCCTCCAACTAGACGACTGGCCTGGGGCGGGGGGGAGTCCGACGAGGACGCCGCGGACGGGAAGCGGATCTGAGACGGCGTTCCGACCCCTCATCGGTGCTTTTCGGGCCGTGGAGGCGTGGCTTGCGACGGTGTCATGTGACGGAGCCTTAAAAGGCCAGGGGAGAAGAACGTGTGACATATGTACTTTATGTATACTATTTATCAAACACACCCCTGCTGTGCTAAGTTATGGTTACGATGCATTCAGGAACCTGGGAATTCCCTGCTCCGTCATCATAAAGGCACCTTAGTTTGTCTTTACAGTACAAGTCGTACTCGTGGACGCTTGCATGGACTTTGCTGATATGATTTCTTGCTATAAACTCTGCATGAACGTGCGAGTCGGGAAATACAAAACAGAGCACGTCCTCTTCCCGCGCGCACCATCGCCGCTCTCGTCGCCGCCGTTTCCCGGTTTCCCTGAATGCAGCACCAGCACACGTTTTTAAGACGCAGTGGAACCTCCGAACTGTGGCCGCTCTTTGTGAAGCGTACGGGCAGTGTTTTGCCGTGATAAAAGTGTAAAAAGAAGTTAATCGTTGGCAATGCTAATGTAAATAGAAATAGCCTGTTCCGGGGTCAAACTGTGGCCACCATAAAACCTCTACTAAGAGCGCAGGCAGTGTTTTAAGTCACATTTGAACATGTTTTAACTGTCATACAAGCGTAAAAAGAAGTTAGGCACTGGGTATTGACAATGTAAATACAAATAGTCTGTTCCAGGGTCAAACCGCCCACCATAAAATCTTTCACTGAGTGTTGAGCCTAGTTGTCACGCAAGTGTAAAAAGAAGCTAACCGCCATGTCATGAAAGTCAAGTCAAAGTACTCATCCAGCGACAGGCAGTTGTCTTTAAAGCCTAGTTCCATTTCCTGTCCCGTGGGGGAAAAAAGTCCAACTCCAAGTTTTGTTTGACCTTTGAGACCCATCCAATCATCCATTTTCTATACCGCTTATCCTCATTAGGGTCACGGGTATGCTGGAGCCTATCCCAGCTGACTTTGGCCGGGAGGCGGGGTACACCGTGGACTGGGACATTTTATCAAAATGGTTTGGCTTTGGAGGTTCCACCGTTTTGTCTTTTTCCTAAATGATACAGAGCCTCTGTCAGCGCTGCAATGGGGGTGTTGTGGGGCCAACCACTGGGCGGGGGGCCAACCACGAGACCAGGGGGCCAGGTCTAGGGTTGGCAGGGGGGCGGGTTCTTACTTGTACGCCAAGCAGGAGCACTGGGCTCGCCCCCTCCCCACGCCCACTCCCAAAGGGACAAAGGGGCTCTCTCTCTTCTTCTAGTGTCTTAAAAGTGGGCGTCGACCCTGAAGGCGAGGTCACTCGGGGGAGGAGCGTAAACACTTGCCTTAAATCCACCGACTATTTTTGTTTTGAGCTGCCCGGCGCTGTGAGTTCCCCCGTGTTGGCTAACGTCGGCTAAAGCGTCGCCGGAGCTGGCAGAGGCAGAAGTGGCGTTCTTTAAAAGACGTCACCCACCCCGCCCCCAACGTAACGTAACATGACGCTAAGGAGCGGGGGGCACAAAGGTTAGCGGCGCTAGCATAGCTACTCGATGCTAAAGTGCTATCACGTTGCGCTAACATTTCACCAGCAGCATCATGCTAGGTTAGCATATTGGAGGGACAAAAATTTGCAGCTCCCACACCTGTAGCTGACTGACGGATGGTTGGCAGAGCTGCGTTTTAGGGTGCGTAGCGAAGCCTGTTTTTTTTTGTTTTTTTTAGCAAAGCTGTCAGGTGGTGGGCGTTGTAGGCTTAAATTTATTAGATTTTCATGCAGCAAAAAAAACAATAATATTAATATGGTAATATCGCTTTTAAACCTTTTTAAGATGTGTAGCAAAGCCTTTTTTTTAGCTAAGCTGTCAGGTGGTGTGTGTTGTTGGCTTAGATTTATTTGCTTTTTATGAAACACCGTGAAGTAGAGGAAATGAAATAATAATAATAATAAAACTACATTTGGCCGCATACAATTAAACTTTAAAATATTTTAAGATGTGTAGCGAAGCCTGATTATTATTTTTTTTACAAATCTCCTATTGAATATACCTTAAAATGAAGGGAATTAAAAACAATAATAATCCTAACTAAATCTTCTCAAGTAAATCTAACTAAAGCTGGCCAAGTATAATACAATTCGTTTTAAACTATTTTAAGATGTGCAGCGAAGCCTGATTTTTTTTTTTTTTGTACAAATCTATTGTATACACTTTGAAATGAAGGGAATTCAAAATAACAACAGTAAATCTGCCCAACGGTTAGCTTTTTAACTATTTTAAGATGTGTAGCAAAGCCTTTTTGCACAAAGCTGTACAAATCTGCTAGTGTATACACTTTGAAATAAAGTAAACTAAAAATAATAATAATAATAAACCTAAATCTGGCCATTTCTCATGCAGTTAGCCTTTAAACATATTTGAAGATGTGTAGCAAAGCCTGCTTTTTTGTACAAGGCTGTGCAGATCTCCTGTTGTATACACTTCACATAAAGGGAATTAAAAATAATAACAAATCTAAACTGGCCATCTCTCATACAAATAGCTTTTAAAGTATTTTAGGATGTGTAGCGAAGCCTGATTTTTTAATACATTATACATATATTTTTGTTGTTGTTGTTGTTTTTTACAAAGGTCTCCGTCAAGGGGCGGGCATAGTAGGTTTAGAAATATTAGGTATACGTGAGGTTTTATCATATTTTTACAAATCCAAAAATGGGACCAAATCAGTCCCGAGGGTAAAAATCGGCGATTGTAATAGAAGAAAATAAAAATAATAATTATAGTGGTAAATCTGGCCAAGTCTGGCCAATTAGCCTTTACATATTATTTAGATGTGTAGTGAAGCCTGATTTTAGTAGCGCGCGGTGGATCTGGAAGCGGATCAGAAACGGACTCCACCAGAAAAGCGGGCCTTTTCCGCCGAAACAAAGTAAACAAGTGAGGGAGGTAATCGGATTTTCATCCCGTCTGGTGCTCATAAAGACACAAATTACTGTTACAGCGTCGTTAAGCTGCCGCTTTGGCGTCGTTGGGGACCTTTAAAGACCTTCTTTGTATTGTTGTGTATTGTAACTTTATATAAACCATGTTGTTTTACCAGCCCGGCGGGGGGGGGGCTGGACATCTCCATGACAACCGTCCGGACACTATGGTGTGGTTTTAAAAAAAACAAAAAAAAAACACATGAAGGAGCCAAAGCTGCCGACTTGTCGTTTTGTATGAAGGTAACCATGGCAACAGTGGGGTTGGTCTTGTGGGGTGGTTGCTTTCTGGGTGTGCAGCTAGACAAACAAGAATTGAAAAAGGGGGTGCGGGGGCGGTGAAAAAGTCTCCCGTGCGTTTACATTTTGCAGACCACATGAATGTCAAGCTAAAGAAGAAGTGTCGGGGACCCCCCCCACCCACCCACTCCACCCCCAAGGCCCCCAAACGCCATCGTTATGATTGTGTGGCTTTACTGTTTTTGCTGCGCAGGAGGAAAATCTTTGTATGTCAGCTGACTGGAGTCGTGACATGGAAACAGTTCTTAGGGCTGACAAAAACCACACACACAAATTTGGCTGAGGCCTGGGCGGTTGGCATCGCACGACTCCAGCGGCGATGCTGGACACTTTTTGCTCAAGTGTGTGTGTGTGTGTGTATATAATTATGAAATATTATATCTATTTTGCATATGACATGAATAAAGACTTTGATGTTGGACAAAGCCGGTCTACGAGAGAATGTGTCGCCACCAAGCAGGATCGTTTTATTCGCAGGGCAAAATTCTCAAAAACAAATCGGAGCAATAAAGAACAAGATTATGTATTTATTTTTTTATGTATTACAGGGAAGGCGGCAACTCAAAGTACATAATAACCATATCAAAGATCCTCTACATGTTGTTAGTGTGCTGCTGTTTTAAAGGACTGACCACAAAAATGTGAGTCAAAGATCCTCTATATGAGTGGAGCGCTCTGCTGTGTTTAAGAACTAATTGTAAAAATGGTAATCAAAGATCTCCTATATGACAGGAGCCCTCTGCTGTTTTTAGGAACCAATTGCAAAAATGCTAATCAAAGATCTTCTAAATGACTCGAGAATTCTGCTGTTTTTAAGGACCGACTGCAAAAATGCTAGTCAAAGATCCTCTATGTGGCAGGAGTGCTCCAACTTCCAAGTTCTGCAAAGTAGGATTACTTATTTATAAATCGAGTATTTTCATAGTTAGCATAGAAAAATCTGTTTACCACTTTCTAAATATGCTTTTTAACATAATTAGAGCCCTCTAGACATAATATAACAGCCCTGTGGTCACATTGACACTCCTACAACCCAGCATAGTAGACATAATAAGAGAAAATAAGACATAGAAAACCTGTATACAACTTAAAAATCTGCTTTTTGACATCATTAGAGCCCTCTAGACATGATATAACAGCCCTATAGTCACCTTTACACTGCTACAACCCAATATAGTAGACATGATAAGAGAAAATAAGACATAGAAAACTTGGTTACAACCTTTTAACTACAGGTTTTAGCATCATCAGAGCCCTCTAGATATGAAATAGCACCCCTATAGTCACCTTTACGCTCTTGTAACCTAATAAAGTCGTCCTGGTCGTGGAACTGTGGACCAGCTCTATACTCTCGGCAGGGTCCTTGAGGGTGCATGGGAGTTTGCCCAACCAGTCTACATGTGTTTTGTGGACTTGGAGAAGGCACTCGACCGTGTTCCTCGGGGAATACTGTGGGGAGTGCTTCGGGAATATGGGGTATCGGACCACCTAATCCAGGCGGTTTGTTTCCTGTATGACCGGTGTCAGAGTTTGGTCCGCATTGCCGGCAATAAGAGGACCCGTTTCCAGTGAGGGTTGGACTCCGCCAGGGTTGCCCTTTGTCACCGATTCTGTTCACTACTTTCATGGACAGAATTTCTAGGCGCAGCCCGGGCGTTTCCGTTTGGTGACCGCAGGGGTAATAGGAGTGTAAATGTGACTATAGGGGTGTTATTTCATGCAGAGGGCTCTAGTTAGCGAGCAAGCAGCTCAGACCGGAAGAGGAAATTGCAGGTGTGTTGCTTTTACATTTACACAAATGCAGTTAGGGTGACGGTTGGCTGGATGGATGCTTTGTTTCATTTTGCTAGTGGCAGCAGGAAAGGGAACCAGTTAGCAGAGACCAAGACAGGGATCTCCGATGGCTCAGACCACAGTGGGGGGCTAAAGTCTTTCCAGTTTGAATTTTGGCTATGGGACATCGGGGGCGGTGCCTCTGGATTGGCAGACCAGGGAGGTGGTCCGGGACGGGGCAGTGTGTTCCAACTACGGTATAATAAGAATATTAGTTTCGTCCCAGCGTGGTCGCCATTTGCGTCACACTCGAGGTCGTCCCCCCACCATGACAGGGAAACGATGACTCAGCGGGAAGGCGCTCGTATTTCTCCTCTTCCGATCGAACGCGCGGCCAAGTGATTGAGGGGCGGCGGAGGTCAACCGGGTCGCCAACAGGCTTCGGACTTTACGGCTCGGCGCCGTTTCTTCGACGTCCTTCGTCACTTCGAGAGAGGAGGCGGGAGAGGGGGGGTCGTCACCCCTGCGGGGTTTAAAGGTCAAAGGCGTTTATTATTATAATTAAATGCCAGCCATTAATAAGGGTGATGCATTCGGCCCACCGCAGAATTGAAATGTTAAAAAATACGGAATAATGTGACTAGAAAAAGCTAAACTGTTGCTATTAATAACTGATAAAAACACAAATATTTGTCTTTTAATGTACCTGTATGTTATTTTTTTATTATATTTATTTATTATACATTTCAAAAGGCAGCTGACAGTCACATTTTTTTCCTTCCAATTAATGTTAAAATCTTCTCTTGTTCTCATGGACCCAATCTTGTGCGTGGAAAACAGCTTTGTAAAGAAAAAAGAAAGAGAAAAAAAGGCTTCACTACACATCCTAAATTGTTTTTTTTTTTATTTTTGTATGAAACTTTTTTTAAAGAATATTCTTGTTGAAATTCAACCGTCCCAAGCTTGCATAAATAAATAAACGCTAAAGGGCTAGCATTAATGCTCCAAGTCAACATTGGAGCGTTCCCACTACGAGCGCTTCTTTTTACACTTGCGTGGAGACCACACCCACAACGCTTCTTTGCGTGATGTCAAACCTCGGCGGCGGGGAGACAATCACGGGGAAGTCGACGCCCCAGCTCCATCCCACTAATGGGTTTCCAGGAAGCCAGAATGGGGTGGGGCGCGGGGGTCGCTCATCCGTCCCGCGGCCCTCGTCCGCATAAACACCTCATCGTCATTTCGCTCACTTATTAGCGGCAATCAGCGGGCTCGGCGACAACGCTAAATGGAGTTGGTGATTACTAAACTCGTTTTATGACGAGCGGGAGCATCACTACTGCGTGTGCCGCCCATCTGCCCACGTGGGGGAAAATTAACAACAAGAGCGCCATGTTTGCCACCACGAAGGCCGGCGGTATTAACGCCAATGAAGGGAGCTGTGTTTGAAATAAAAAGAATAATTTGTGTTTTTAAATAACTCTATTGAAATGATTGTTGACATTATGCATTGTTTTAGTGATGACGATTTTTCTTCCCACTTTAGGGTGGCAGTGACGTCATGACGCAAGGAGACGTCACGAAGCAGGAAGTGAAACGTTAAGCGTTGGTAGCTTTAGCTTAGGCGAGCTTATTCAAAAGCCAACGCTCGTTTTGCGTCGATTGGTTCTTTTTGTGTCAGCTTTAAAAGAGATTCGACGGCGATTAAATATTTTTAAGTGTTATTCACTGTATTAGTGATGACTTGTGACTCATCTAGCTATATGCATTATCAGGAAAAGTTTCCCACATTGGGGTGGCAGTGACGTCATGACGCAGGCGACGTGAGGAAACAGGAAGTGAAGCGCAAAGCCTTAGCTTAGGCGATCTTATCAAAAACAACCAGAACTTTGGGGAGGTTAGTGTGACCCGTCATTAGAAGTGTTTTTTAATACTTTGTTTTATAGTTCATTGTATAAGGCATAATTAGTTCACGGAGGTTGCGTCATTAAATGGTTTCCATTACGCAACGCCACTACGCACACGAAAGTTCGTTTTGCGCTGATTGGTTCTCTTTGTGACTACATTCAAAAGCGATTCGACAGGAATTAATTATTTTTTAAGGTAAATATCCTCCCAAAAGGCGGAACAGGCGAATCTTAAAGGGCGGGAAGATCCGCCCGCGCGGAGCGCCCCGTAACAGCAGCGAGCACCATACTGCTGTATGACGTTGCGTTTGAGGCTGCCAGGGAGTCGGAAATATACGTGCATCTTAAAACCTAACCTAAGTTTGTGCATATTGTTTGTGTGTGGGTGTGAGCAGTTATATTGGGCTGTTTTTATATTATTTTATACACGTAGGGAGGATTCTAGTTTTAACTAAAAAAAAACATAACAATTTCAAATACAAATACAATGCGAAGCTCTCCAAAAAGACAATGAACCCTTAAAGAAGATCCGCTGGGGTAGTAAGGCCCGGTGCATGTTTGCCCTCTTCATCCTCATCCTCCTTTCCACCGAGGCTTGGAGCTTCGAGCTTCCAGAGGACAAGCAGGATGTGTTTGCAAGAAAAGCCTGTCCCGCTTTCCTGACCTTCTTCAACGTCGCCTACATGGCTGGGGCCACGGTGGAGCTTCCCTGCCACTGCAAGCCCCAACAGGTGAGTCCTTTCACTCGCGCCGCACCGTTAGCCAATCACCTTCCGTCAGCCTCAGCCCTCGATGTGCGTTTCAGGTCCAGTCCGTGGTTTGGTTCTTCAGGAAGCACGGGTCCAGCTCCAAGGAGACCAGAGCCCTCACGGATCACCATGGCAGCAAGCTGCTGGACTCCAGCCACATCCCCCACGGTGCCGACCTGCGCAGTCGCTTCTCCATCCGCCTCTTCAGCTTGCTGATCTTCCGAGCCGACGTGGACGACTCGGGCGTCTACATTTGCGGCTCGGCGCTCGGCGACTACTTCTACGCCTATGACCTCGACATCCAAGAGGTGCAAGAGCTGGGGTGAGGGGTTTCAGTTGGGTTCTGGATTGTTCTACTTAAAAAAAATAATAAATCGCAAGTTTTCAGCAGTTCCAACCATTTATGTTTTGTGTAGTCTAATGCAGGGGTGTCCAAAGTCCGGCCCAGGGCCCACTCCCATCCCGCAACTTACCAAGGATGATTAGAGGCACACTGGGGGAAAAATTGGCCTCGATTGGGATGTTTAAGAATAATTTAAACATTGCAAATTAGACAACGTTGAAAGAAAACACATTTTTATTATTATTATTATTACTATTATGTATTACTAATTCATTATTATATTATTATTTTTAATGGTTAAAATGTTTTTGTTACATATTACTACTGTAATATTATACTTTTTTTACGTATTTTCTTACTATTATGTAATAATACCGTATTGTTATTTTTACTTTTTATTTATAGAATTTATTGTTATTACTATTACATATTACTAATATTATTTATATTATTGTTTATTGTAATTATAATAATCATCATCATTATTAATATTAATAATATTATAGTTAATTTTGCCCGTAAATAACCCACAAAATGTTTTAGCAGAAGTACTCGGATAATCTGAACATGTATTTGTTAAAGTATTGAATAAAAAATGTTATTTCAAAAAAAGAGTGCCGTCGATTCGGCTATTCGATTATATTTTGTTTTAAAAATATGCAAATAAAACAGCCTCTTTATCAAATTGGCCAGGAATTGTTTGTTTGTTTAGTTACCTCTTCTTTTGTTTATTATTATAGTCATAATAATAATCTTTAGTTATTTATTTGACATGTTTCCCTTTATATTGATTAGGATTTACTTTGCCTAAAAAACCAAAAATGTGTTTGCTTATATAATATTTCTATATATTTAGGTGGATTATCAGGAAATGTATTCATTCAAATTTTGTGTGAAAAAAAGGATTGGCTTCTGGTGTGTAGTATTTTGTACTATAAAATACTATACTATACTATGAAATACAAGTGCTTAGCATCGCCTGACCATCACGATTTTCGCCTGTTTTTTTAAACACAAAAATTGAATATACAATTTTTTTGTATGCGGTGTAAAGAGATTGATAAAATACCATATATGACAAACCACACCCCCCAGTAACCGCGGCAGTAACCGCGGTTCTGCCGTCTGACTTCCAGGTTGGCTCCTGAGAGTAAGACCATGCGTGTGACGGAAGGACGAGGGCCGAGATCCGGTCAGCTGCTCTACCGAGTCTTCACCGCATTCCATCCGTGGTCACGCTGCGATCGCTGCGGCGTGCCGGGCGAGCAGCTACGCGTGGGACTCTGCTACGTCGACTCCCGCTTCCTGCACGTGCGCTACCGGCAGGACAATGCGACCGTGGCGTCCTGCGGATCGGAAGCGGTGCCTGAGGCGTTCGGCCGTCTGAAGCGCAGCAGACCCGGGGCCAGGTTGGAGATCCGCAGCTGCCATGTGACTTGTCCGCCTAAAGAAGCTCCTCCCCCTTCCGAGTCGAACAAGTTTGTGGTGTTTTCTGGACAGAGGTAGGAGTGCGTGGGGAACAGAATGAAAAAGTTGTGGAAGAAAATAAGATATTTATTCCGCCATGTCCTCTCCACAGTACCACACAGACTGAGGTGCAGGTTTCCTACGTGAACCACCCGGAAGACAACATCCTGACCATCGGCTGTCCCGACGCGAAGCCGGACATGGTGGTGGCGTGGGACAAAGGATCGGAGCCCATTTACCGGTTGCAGAGCTCGGCAGATTCCAGGATTCACGTCGATGCCGGACATCATCTGGTCTTCACCCCTGCCACGCATCAGGATTCGGGTATGTTTTTTTTTCTTTGCTTTCAGTTAGATGCTGACTTGTTGATCTGTTTTTAGCCGTCTACTACTGCTGGCTGGAGGGGCGCCGGGTGGCTGAGATACACCTGCTGGTCCATGCCACTTTGGGGAAGAGCCAGTCCATCAGCGACTTTTCCGCAGCCATGAAGCTGGTTTTAACATGCTACGGCGTCATGACGGCCGTGTTCTGCCTGCTGCTGATCATCAGGGTGGGCGTGAGACTGAGGAGGGACCAACACATGGACTGAACTCGGGTGAAAAGATTTGTTGACTTCTTCTATTCAGAAAGTGACTTTGTAGGGGTTTTTTGTCTGGGGCAGTTTTTCCAGTCAGGGCTAAATATATACACATATATACTGTATAATATACACTGTATATATACAGTACCAATGTGTATGTATGTATATATGCAACTTTGTTAGTTTGACCAAATATTTGTGTACAAATTAGGTTTTTAAAATGTTTAAACATATAAAAAATATATATTTAAAGATTTACAATGTGTGTATTTCACCATCCATCCATCCGTTTTCTTCCGCTTATCCGAGGTCGGGTCGCGGGGGCAGCAACCTAAGCAGGGAAGCCCAGACTTCCCTCTCAAGGGCCACTACATCAAGTTCTTCCCAGCGGATGCCGAGGCGTTCCCAGGCCAGCTGAGAGACATAGTCTCTCCAACATGTCCAGGGTCTTCCCCGAGGCCTCCTACCGGTAGGACGTGCCCCGAACACCTACCCAGGAGGGCGTCCGGGAGGCATCCTAACCGGATGCCCGAGGCACCTCATCTGGCTCCTCTCAATGCGGAGGAGCAGCGGTTCTACTCCGAGTCTCTCCTGGATGACAGTGCTTCTCACCATATCTCTAAGAGAGAGCCCAGCCACCCTGCAGAGAAAACTCATTTCGGCCGCTTGTACCCGCCATCTTGTCCTGTCTGTCACTACCCAAAGCTCATGACCATAGGTGAGGGTAGGAACGTAGATCAACCGGTAAATCGAGAGCTTTGCCTTTTTGGCTCTTGTCCACGACCGGTGTAGAGTACGCATCACTGCAGACGCCGCACCAATCCGCCTGTCCATCTCACGTTCCATCCTTCCCTCACTCGTGAACAAGAACCCGAGGTATTTAAACTCCTCCACTTGAGGCAGGACCTCATCCCCGACCCGGAGATGGCACTCCACCCTTTCCCGGGAGAGAACCATGGACTCGTACTTGAAGGTGCTGAATCTCATCCCAGCCGCTTCACACTCAGCTGCGAACCGATCCAGTGAGAGTTGAAGGTCACGGCTCGATGAAGCCAACAGGACCACATCATCTGCAAAAAGCAGAGATCGAATCCTGCGACCACCAAACTGAAATCCCTCAACGCCCAGGCTGCGGCTAGAAATTCTGTCCATGAAAGTAGTGAACAGAATCGGTGACAAAGGGCAGCCCCGGCTGAGTCCAACCCTCACCAAAAACGGGTCCGACTTATCGCCGGCAATGCGAACCAAACTCTGACACCGGTCATACAGGGAACGAATTGCCTGGATTAGGTGGTCCGATACCCCATATTCCCGGAGCACTCCCCGCAGTATTCCCCGAGGAACACGATCGAATGCCTTCTCCAAGTCCACAAAACACATGTAGACTGGTTGGGCAAACTCCCATGCACCCTCAAGGACCCTGCCAAACGTTTTGAGCTGGTCCACAGTTCCACGACCAGGAAGAAAACCACATTGCTCCTCCTGAATCCAAGATTTGACTATCCGGCAGATCTTCCTCTCCAGAACCCCTGAATAGACCTTACCGGGAAGGCTGAGGTGTGCGATCCCACAATAGTTAGAACACACCCCCCGTCCCCCTTCTTGAAAAGCGGGACCACCACCCCAGTTTGCCAGTCCAGGGGCACCGTCCCTGATGTCTATGTGATGCTGCAGAGTCGTGTCAACCAAGACAGGCCCACAGCATCCAGGGCCTTAAGGAACTCTGGGCGGACCTCATCCACCCCCGGGCCCATTCCACCAAGGGGGTGATATTTTACCTTTTTCAAAAATATATTTTTTTGTACTAATCCAATAATTTATTGATTTTAAAGATCGTCTGTATTCTGGCAAAAGAAAGACAAAAATGAGAAGCCACACCACACATTGTCAATCCCCAGTAACAAATCCCCAGTCTTTGATACTTCATCAAATGTTTTCCGGCTGCGTCTGATTTGGAAAAGACGATGTAACTGGCAGAAACTGAAATCCAATTTCACATGTCGAGGCCCCTTTATGTCCTGTGAATTCCTAATCTGACATTTGTAACTTTTATGGATATTATAAGGCATTTTTATTTTCTCATTTTGTCAGATCTAGCAGAGCTTCTCAAATAGTGGGTTGATTTGCGTTTGTCATTTAGTAGTGAAAAGATAAGTTATGTGAAAACAGTTGTTAGTTTAACCCGAAACTCAAAGACAAACACAGCAATGTTGTCCGTGTCGTGCAGTTTGGTGAGGATGGCAGTGACCTCTACCTTGGAGAGACCAAGCAACCCTTCAGGGCAGCTTCTTCAGGCCAGTTTGCATCTCAAAATGAAGGGGCGTTCCCTAAAACAGAGGAGGAGGTTTGTGCCCTGACATGTTCTCCGCTTACATCTGACATCTCTCCTCCAAAGATGGAGTCCTTATTCGAATTTGCTGGTTCCACCAGTCAAGAGCTGGTATTAAATATTAAAAGGACTGTTTGAAACCAAAAACTACATATGTATGTTACCGATAGAGCTTTAAAAGAACAGATTGAGCAAATAAAACATTTTTCCCAATTCACGATAACAGAGCTGCATACATACACCAAGGGTTTCCTTTAGGATTTTTTGAAGCTGTGGTGGTGGACTGCAAGGGAGGAGGGACTGCCAACGCTGTGCCGTTGCTGCATTTGCATTTTTTTTAATGACAAATGACTATTTTTTATTACCTATAAAAATGTGACATTGCAGAATTTCTTTTTTTAACCAGTACAATTACACTCATTCCTGATCCTGTCCATCCTGGTCACACCCAAATATATATACATATCATTTCCCCCATATTGATGGTTGTGTCAGGAAGGGCATCCGACGTAAAACCTTTGCCAAATCAAAACATGCGAATCAAACCGAACAAATGATTCGCTGTGGCGACCCCTGATTGGATAAGCAGGGATAAGCCGAAAGGAAAAGAAGAAGAAGAAGGCTGGTAATAAAAAAGTGGCCACTGGGCGAGTGTATTTGGTTTGCCGCCACAGGCAGCATCTTTTAGCAGCGAGTCTCAATATGACCGGCGTTAGCAGCCACACGGCACCAGCTGTGGAGGAACAAGAGCTGCACTCATCCTCCCTCGCCGGGTGGTGCCACATCTTAATGGGGGCACATCAGACGCTCCCTCCGGAGGCCTTGCAGCACCTGCAGGCTGGAGATGAAGCCGTTTGAGGCTCCAGGTTGTGTGATGAGTCGTTAAATATTGATCACAGCCCATTCTGGATGGAATCACAGAGGATTCTGCAGCGAGCGTTGGCGTGAAAGGGAACCACTCGGAGGGCTTGCAGGGTCAGGTGTTGACATGGAGGGTTTGAATCCCACCGTGGAGGAAAGGAATCTGAATTTGAACACCTGCTACCCTCTGGAATGTCTTCATACTGTGTTCTTTTTCAGGGGCGAACGAGTAACCGTTCATTCACTTCTCCTTCCATCCCATATATGGAGGCGGGGCACCAATGCGCCTTTTGATCTGGCGTTAGTAACTGCAAAAAACCTCCGTGGCCTCACAGGCGCTGTTTGGCACGTGTGCCCGAATGCAGCGCACCTTGCTGGGCCGCTCCCGGCGGCTCCTCTTGCCCCGTGCTCGGCTTCTCCTGACCTCCAGGTGTGCACAAACTACAGTTACATCTAAAATTCAAAATTCCACCGCATCTCTAAATAATACTAATATAACTTTTTGGCAAAAGTGCAGCATTTCCCTTGTGTTTATGATTATTATTATTCATAATAATAATAACGATGATGATGATTATTATTACCTCTCCCAGTGCAGTGCAGAGTTTTGTTTGTGTTCAAAATAACGTGAAAAATTCTGAGTGGATTTTCGCGCGGGGTGAAAGTTGACCAGTAACACAGCCACACATTTCTTTGTGTGTGTGTGTGTGTGGAAAAAACCCGCCACAGCATCTGTCATTCCCGCGCGCGCGTGCGCCACTGCGCCGCGCCAATTTGCATGTAAATGCAGCACGGCGATGAGTAATCGAGCACGCGCGCTTATTGATGAGGGTCGTGCTCTTTCAAGCAAAATTGTTCTCAATTGATTCAAGTTGGAACTTCCCGGTGCTCGCAAAAAGCTTGTTGCACACGCACAATAGCCCGTGATTGCTTCATGCTGCGTGCGTGTGTGTGTGTTCACATGTCTCCTTTTTATCGGCATTTGGAAATGAATGAGCCAATTTTAGAGTATTGATTGGAGAAAGGCACTCCAGAACTGTAAAACACTGTCAAGTCTTGCACACACACACACACAGTGCCACCAGGAAACGTCCTGATTGGTTGCACGGCATCCATAGATTTAACATTCAGGAACAGTTCAATCTTTGCAAAAGGGTTCGATTCACTGCCCTTTTTTTTGTGCTTGTTATTTTCCAATTCTTCCGTCGCTGTAATCCAATGGCTAAACTGGCCTTCATGAAAGCATGTATTAAGTGTGCAGCCAATGTTCTAAGTCACATTTTACGTGTCCAACAAGTGTAAAAAGACGTTAAGCACGGTTTATAACAATGTAAATGGAAATAGTCTGTTCCAGGGTCAAACTGTGGCCGGTGCTGTAGTTTTCAATTCCACATTGTACCGCTTTTTGGGGGGCATTCCACCTTGAGTCTGAGGTTACACAGATCAGAATTCAAGCCTAATTGAAAAACTGGCACTTAACAGTCTCTTGGTTCCCTTGGGTGTCCAAAAATAAAAATACACTTGCAGTATTTTAAGTACAAGTGCGTTAATGCATTTGATTTTTGTATTATTATAACTAAACAGCAGGCCTTAAAACATTGTCTGTACACTTAATAAAGCTATTATGATGGCCACAGCTTGACCCTGGAACAGATTATTTCTATTTACATTGTTACCAACCGTGGTTAAGTTATTTTTACACTTGAAAACAGCAAAAATGTTTTTAAAAAGGTTTTTATGATGGCCGCAGCTTGACCCTGGAACAGACTAATTCTATTTACATTATCACCAACCTTGGTTAACTTCTTTTTACACTTGAAAAACAGCAAAAATGTTTTTAAAAAAGCTTTTATGATGGCCGCGGCTTGACCCTGGAACAGACTATTTCTTTTTACATTGTTACCAACCGTGGTTAACTTCTTTTTACACTTGAAAACAGCAAAAATGTTTTAAAAATAAGTTTTTTTGATGGCCGCAGCTTGACCCTGGAACAGACTATTTCTATTTACATTGTTACCAACCAAATATCCATCCATCAATTCACATCTTATTGCTCTTCCTGCATCAGACACTCTTTATTATTCCCTTGTGTTACCACACACACACACACACACACACACACACACAAAGTGGAATTAGCATGAGAATGACCTGATCTCTTTCGAATCAAAGCGCCAAATGAGAGAGCGCGTATCGGTAAGACGCCAGCAGTGGTGCTCTCCAAAGACGGCAGGCCGGTGTGACATCTTTCGGCACGGTGGTTAAGCGTGACGCGGCGATGCCGGGCTAATGTCACGGCCATGTTTAAATTCATGGCGCGTCACGCTGCAGCAAGGTCGTTTGCAAATGCGGCTCCATAAAAGTCAAAGCCGAACGAACACCCGCTCGGCTCTGCCTTGGCAAACCAAGACCGTGTGCACTTTTTATTGGCACCGGCAGAGCGCGATGGATTTAACAGCAGGTGGCGTGAGTAGTCAGTCCACACCTCCACCTTCAACTCCACCCATCCGGGTTTGGCGGCGGTCTCAGTCGGGAAGCCTGGACGTCCCGGTCTCTGTCCCGGGCAGACGTCCACTTGCATGAAAGCAACAGCAATTAGCTGTCCCTGCATCTGCTAGGTGACTTGTTGCTAGGCAGATGTACGCCTGAGCGTGACCGTGAGGGAGAGTCCTTTCACGTCACCTCCTCGGGTGCTACCGGTGTCCTCCAGCCTTGGACCGTACCTGCTTGCACTATGTCTTCATGCTCTCACCATTCACTGGTCCCAGTCAGACGTGTGTATGTGACTGGACAGGCCGATGTTTAACTTGTATGTGAATGGACAGACACGAGGTTACGATATTTTTATGTGACTGGACAGGCCGATGTTTAACTTGTATGTGAATGGACAGACACGAGGTTACGATATTTTTATGTGAATGGACAGACACGAGGTTACGATATTTTTATGTGACTGGACAGGCCGATGTTTAACTTGTATGTGAATGGACAGACACGAGGTTACGATATTTTTATGTGAATGGACAGACACGAGGTTACGATATTTTTATGTGACTGGACAGGCCGATGTTTAACTTGTATGTGAATGGACAGACACGAGGTTACGATATTTTTATGTGAATGGACAGACACGAGGTTACGATATTTTTATGTGACTGGACAGGCCGATGTTTAACTTGTATGTGAATGGACAGACACGAGGTTACGATATTTTTATGTGACTGGACAGGCCGATGTTTAACTTGTATGTGAATGGACAGACACGAGGTTACGATATTTTTATGTGACTGGACAGGCCGATGTTTAACTTGTATGTGAATGGACAGACACGAGGTTACGATATTTTTATGTGACTGGACAGGCCGATGTTTAACTTGTATGTGAATGGACAGACACGAGGTTACGATATTTTTATGTGACTGGACAGGCCGATGTTTAACTTGTATGTGAATGGACAGACACGAGGTTACGATATTTTTATGTGACTGGACAGGCCGATGTTTAACTTGTATGTGAATGGACAGACACGAGGTTACGATATTTTTATGTGACTGGACAGGCCGATGTTTAACTTGTATGTGACTTGACAGACACGAGGTCACATTCTGTTTGTATGAACAGACAGACTGATGTTTAAATTGTGTGTATGTGAATGGACAGACAGATGTTACATTAGGTTTCTGTGACTAGACAGACACATGGTCACGTTATGTTTATGTGAATGGACAGACAGTTGGTTACATTATTGTTAAATGAATTGACAGAATGATGTTTAAACTGTGTGTATGTGAATGGACAGACAGATTAATAAATTGGCCGTATGTGAATGGATATACGAGTGTAACCAGATGGTTACATTGTGTTTATATGAATGGACAGAACGATGTTTCAAATGCGCGCATGTGAATGGACACAGTGATGTTTAAATTGTATGTGAATGGACAGACAGATGGTTACATTGTATTTATGTGAATGGACAAACTGGGGTTTACATAATGCACGTATGTAAATGGGCAGACTGATGGTTGCATGACGTGTGTATGTGGTTGGACTGATGTGAACGGACAGACAGATGTTTATATGATGTTGTATCTGTGTGAACGGACAAACTGATGTTTAAATTGTATCTGAATGGACAATCTGGTGTTTACATCATGCATGTGTGTGTGAATAGACAGACAGATGTTTACATTATGGTTATGTGAATGGGCACACTGAGATGGTTACATTATGATTATGTGAATGGACAAACTGAGATGGTTACATTATGTTTATGTGAATGGAGAAACTGATGCTTGTGTAATGTATGTATGTGAATGGACAGACCGATGGTTACATTGTGTTTATGTAAATGAACAAACTGGTGTTTACATTATTGTAGGTGAGTGGACAGACTGACATTTAAAATGTATGTGAATGGACAAACTAGTGGTTACATAATGCATGGATGGGAATGGACAAACTGGTAGTTACATTGTATGTGAATGGATAGACTGATGGTTACATTGTGTTCATGTGAATGGACAAACCGGTGTTTACATAACGCATGTATGGGAATGGACAGACCGATGGTTACATTGTGTTTATGTGAATGAACAAACTGGTGTTTACATTATTGTAGGTGAGTGGACAGACTGACATTTAAATTGTATGTGAATGGACAAACTGGCGGTTACATAATGCATGGATGGGAATGGACAAACTGGTAGTTACATTGTATGTGAATGGATGATTTTATTAACAATATTATTTTGTTAGATTATAAATTCATATCTTAATATTTTGACATGATTCTAGCTAAAATATTTGTTTTCATTTTTGCTGATGTTATTTTTCCTTGTTACATTATTTTCATTCCATGTGCTGCGGCCCGCATTTTGGGCACCCCTGCTGTATCGGCACCTATGTGCACCTTTAGTGCCCCTGTGTGGAGTTAGGTGGAATTGCAGGGCATCAACAAGCATGTGTCCTGTATTCTATTCAAACTATGTGTGGCTGCGTGTGGCCTTCAAGGTCAGCCATTGGTGGTTTTCTGCAGACTGCATTGATGCTCCCAACAGGGGGCGCCAGACTGTAATGTTTAGCAAGGGAGAAAATGTTTTCAAGTGGAAGCCGTGTCCTATCAAACTTACGCCATAACCGCACCGGCCTGGTGTATGGCGCCCCCTCGTGTTGGTCATGTGACACACACGCACGATGCAGTGGAGTGAACCAACAGAACAGTCCATTTTCACAGTGGATTTATTGGAACAGAATGCTTCAAATAATCAGAGCAATGAGCTTATTTTTTTTTCCAGTAATTGAATTTGTAAGGTAACAAAGCAGCCAAGTTACGTGCTTAACAAATTTACAAGTAGTATTTAGTCTTTTTGTTTAAAAACTTACAACAAAAAAAGAAAGTCATACAAATAAACTGTAAATGTAACAATCCCAAATATGCACATTTAAGAAAATTTTACATATTATTTGCCTAATTAAAAAATGTTTGAGTAGCGAAACAAAGTAAAATATCCGAAGGCCAAACTCAACCCGGAGCCCACGACATCACTTCCTGTACATCCCGAACAGATTTATGCAACAAAAATAAGCACACTTATTAATACTTATTAATGTCTTATGTCTTACTTTCCCCCGCTTACATCTACTATATTGGGTAAATAGGAATGTTAAGTTGACTATAGGGGTGTTATTTCACGTCTGAAGGACTTTAATGATGTTAATAAAAACATATTAAGAAGGTTGAAACTCGTATTTACAAGGTTGTAACAGGTTTTTATGTCTTACTTTATCTGGTTATGTCTACTATAAAATGTAATAGGAGTGTAAAGGTGACTACAGGGGTGTTATTTAATATCTAGGGGGCTCTAATAATGTTTAAAAATCTATTTAGAAGGTTCTAAAGCTATTATATTGTTATTTTTTGTATTGTGTCTACTATATTTTGTAGTAATTTAAGTTATTTTATGTCTAGAGGGCTCTGTGTAATGTTAAAAAGCAACGTGGCATATTTGCTCTTATTTTATTGGGTAATAGGAGTGTAAAGGTGGCTAAGAAGGGGGTGTTATTTCATGTCTACAAGGCTCTAATGTTTAAAAACATTTAAAAATGTGTGAACTGGTTTTCTATGTATTACTGGTCTTCCCTTCTCTGATTATATCTACTATATCGGGAAAAAGGAGTGTAAAGGTGACTATAGGGTTAGTATTTCATGTCTAGAGGGCTCTGATAATGTTAAAAAACTGCTTTTAGAAGGTCATAAACAGGTTGTCTGTATCTTATTATTTATATTATGTCTACTACATTGTGTTATACGAGTGTAAAGGCGACTATAGGGGTGTTATTTCATGTCTAGAGGGCTCTAATAATGTTTTAAAAAAACTGCTTTTAGAAGGTCGTAAACAGGTTTTATATGCTCTAAAGTATTCCGTATGTAGATAAGAAAACCTTCTTATTTCATTTCACTTATCACAGTCGAATCTGGATCCAATTAACCATACAATAGTGTGGAGCCTAAACTATTGCTCTGGCGATCTATATTTACTCACAGGTTGTTTTTTTTTGTTTTAATCGAATGGGATTGATTAACACACAAACAAAAACACACATGTATTTTCTTCATGTAGCGAAGCCGACCATTCGGGCTGCACTGCTCAAAGGAGCCGCGGGAAGCTCTGCGCATGCGCATTCTCTCCCTCTCTTTCTGTGGGGAAAAAACCCGAGCGGGAGGGGGGAGGAGGAGGAAGAAGAGGCGGACGGCTCCTCGTTCTTCCGACACGGCAGAGAGACGTTGGCTCGGGAGTGCGAAGCAACGCCGAAGGAATACACGGAAAGAAGGCGGATGTCGCCCCCCCGGACCGCCTTCATGCCAGCGTTGTGAGTACTTGCTGCGGTTCTGTCGGCCACTGCCGAGCGATCTGGAAATACATGGCGAGTTCATCCTCCGACGAGGTGGCCCTCGAGTGATTCCTCGGTTTGTTTCCTGTAGCCCTTCACACTTTTTGGAACGTCCGCCCCCTCCAGGTGTTCAGCCCCCGAAGGTAGCGTACCTGAACAAAGAGAGCCCACGAAGAAGAAGGGAAGCTAAGTGGAGTTACACTTGCAAATTTCTCCACGTCGTGCCAAACTTTGTTTCCCCCTTCCCCTTCCCCTTCCCCTTCCCCTCCCCAGAATGTCCTGCGCGCGCAGTGACAACACAGGTGCTACCTGCTAGCATGTTAGCATTTAGCACTGGGCATGGACCACCGTTCTGAGAAGTTAAAAGTAGAAATGGAAGACTCGTGAACGAATCACCGGGTACCCGGCTTTGATTACGCGTTATCTTAACTCGCCCAAGCTACCGCTAGCTAAGTTAAGAAGGCAACCGGGTAACGTGTGTTAGAATACTCGATTCACTTCAGTGAGTGACTCATAAGAGCGTGAGCAAGTAAAAAGAATCGAGTTTCCAATCATGAGTTTGAAGCAGTACCCACCGGGAACAGGAAACATGGCCGCCCCCCTAGCACGAGAAGGGAGCCTTTGTTGCCACATTTCACTGAAAAAACTTGATTTATATGTGATATCAAGACATTAACAAACAAACCTTGTGTGGAAGTCCTCTGTTGTGCAAAAGCGACTTTTTTCTTCATTGCACTGTGTTTTAAAAATCTAGTCGAGATGCTGGGCCTTTTTGCGACTTCTTGAAGGAAAAACCTCCTTCCCGACCTGCCCTTCGTTAGATGAGCTGGACCCATGTATGCATATTTAGAAATAGTGTCAAGGCTAAATATATGAAACTTGGCCGAGATTTGTTTATTTTATTAGTATTTTTTCATTAAAAAGATGTATATGGAATAGGAGGTTTGCATATAGGCCCGCACTTTTTACCCTGGGGCCCGATTTGGTCCCATTTGACTCACCTATTTTGTAATCTTTACATAATGCTTTACTCATGAACATGTAACTCATCCAAGCCTGGTATGCCGAGCACTTTTTAAAATGACACTTAAAAAGCAGGCTTCGCTACACGTCCTAAAATAAAGCTAGGCTACCTATCCGTCAGTGTGCTACAGATGTTTTATCATGTGGGTTTTCTCCGGCGAATTGGCCAACCTAGCATGACGCTGTTAAATTGCGAGTGCAAAGTTAGCACTTTAGCACACACAGCTAGGCTAGCAATGCTAAGGTTTGTGTCCTTCAATGGCGTCCACTAAGATGGATGGTGTTTATGTCACACGTGGATGAAGTACAGGGCAGATTTGTGATCAGCTTGTATTTGGTGATAGTCAAAGTAAACGGAGTGAGGCTCCCCAGGCGGGTGAAGTTAGCACATGACGAAACGTCTTTCGCACGTTTCTGCGCCCTTTTCACAACAATATTTTCCCACACCTCTTGACTTGTCTGTTCAAAGTCGCCCCGTGTGGCTCGGAGCGTGGGGCTGGGGATGCCGGAAACACGGCAAGCCGCCACTGAAAGGAGAACATCCTCGTCTCTTCTAAGCAAGTTGTCTTCACGTTGCCTCCTAAGACAACCCAACCGTCCCCGGCTAGCGTTGTCATTCCGTGCATTGATTTGGGATTTGCACGTTCAGAGCGGAAAAGGGCCTCGAACAATGCCTCGTCACAGAAGAGCATCACGTTACGTTTGAATCAGTTTGGCTTTGCGGGTGACTATAAATACCACGGGCAAAATAGCTGGCGTAGCTCCCAATTCAATCCTAAACTCCACTCTGATATCTGCTCTTTTTCTCGCAAAATTACCCACTAGATTGTGGTGCCACCATCTTTTAGTTCTCGCGGCGGACTGGCAAGAACTTCAAAACCCGGAGTCCGTGCCTTTGCAACTGGAATTTGGGTTTTGGCTGTGTGGGTTTTTTTTTTTTTTACGTCCCTATTCCCAGCTCACAAACCACTTAGCGATGAAAGGCTGTGGACCTTTCATGTTGACCACTATTCCCACCGAAAATGGCTGGGAAAATCTCCAACCACGTTGAATATAGTAAAGTGTTTACTCTCCACTGAACAACAAGCAACAACCACTTAGCAACAGCTGCTAACAACAATCACACGACCCGGAAAAGCACCTGAGTGAAACTTGGTCATGCAAGCAAATGCACAAAATAACAACTCCAAGAGACTTGTGGACAACCTGCACCACCACTCGTTACGAAGCTCGATTTCAGGCTATAAGACAGGAAAAAGCCACTAGATTTGTCGCTAGTAGCATATGTCGCCAACTTTAGCAACACTGACTGATGGACTGCTGCGTCGTCCTTATCTCTGCCCGACCAGTATGAGTATGAGGTGTGTCCTGAATCAGACTTGCCTTTAAGCCAGCTGATGTTGGAAGAGAGTGGGAACCACAAACTAGGTTCACAGACCGTCCCATTATGACGTGTCGATGAGCAGAGGGACAAGTAACGCCTATAAAACCTACATGTGGCGGGAACGCGTGACAATGGAGGGCCTATCGTATTGAGCGATCCCTCGCTTGTCGCTGTTCATTGGCTCCAGACCTAATTGTGGGAATGAATTTCTGCAAAGTTTATTTACAAATGGAATATTCTGGTACTTGATCTACTTGGAAAGTAGGATTGGGCCAACTGTACCAGTTGATTTGTCCTAATCAAACATCACGACACTACTACTACCACATCACTACTATCAGGAGAACCAGCGTATAGAGCAAGGGCGTCACCTGACCTTTCCCCAGCAAGGTGCGCTGTATTTGGGCACATGCTCCGGTGTGACGCCGTGGAGGTCTCTGGCAAACCCTTTGCACTTTTCAAACAACTTTTAGCACTTTTCCGGGGCCTGATAAGGTAGTTTTTGTGTTTTTTCCCCTCTCATCACAGAGAACGTCCTCCTTTTGGAGCTCAGGGGAAGTTACAACAGGTTGTCAATGTCACAGGCAGGAGGCCAAAAAAAAAAAAGGGAGCGCTCGATTAGTTCATCCACGCAGTACGAGTCATCTTGCGTCATCGGGCCGATGATTATCGTGCACCCCTTGAATTTAAGAGCATAGAAAACCCGTTTACCGCCTTCTAACATTATTAGAGCCTTCCAGGCAGGAAATAACACCCCTATTTTCACCTATTACCCGATAGAGTAGACAAAAAGAGTAAATAAGACCCAGATGTGACTCATGCTTGTGTGTGTTGTTGTTTCAGCCTGGCGCGGGTTACGGCCGCATCAGTAGACCGTGTTAGGGATTAGTGTGCTCGTTGAGAGATCAGTCAGACCTCCGATAACAGCCGGTTGCTCCGGTAATCAAGTCTGGTGCTTGTGTGTCTCCCACCGAATGTTACAGTAACATTACTGACACCCAGTGACCTGTCATCGCATCTTTGAACACCTTATGTTTGCATTTAATTATTTAAATATACATATATTGGTATTCCAGTCCAGGGTGTACCCCGCCTCTCACCCGAAGTCAGCTGGGATAGGCTCCAGCATACCCGCGACCCTAATGAGGATAAGCGGCATAGAAAACGGTTGGATATACTGGAATTTTAAATTGATAATTAAGTGATTCATTTGAATTAATTAGTTAAAAAAAGAATGCATTGATAATAAATAAATTGAAATAATTGTGGAAATGTTTTTGGTCATTTTTGTTTTCATTTCATTTTTGTTTCATGTTTTTGGTGAATGAATGAATTATATATATATATATATATATANTCCTCAGCCTTCCTGGGAAAGTCTACTCCAGGGTGCTGGAGAGAAGGGTACGACCGTTAGTCGAACCTCGGTTAGAGGAGCTGCAATGTGGTTTTCGTCCCGGTCGCGGAACACTGGACCAGCTCTACACCCTTGCAAGGGTACTCGAGGGTATGTGGGAGTTTGCCCAACCAGTCTACATGTGCTTTGTGGACCTGGAAAAGGCATTCGACCGTGTCCCTCGTGGTGTCCTGTGGGGGGTGCTCCGGGAGTACGGGATTGATGGTCCGCTTCTACGTGCCATTCGGTCCTTGTACAATCGAAGCAGGAGCCTGGTTCGCATTGCCAGCAGTAAGTCGAGCTTGTTTCCGGTGAACGTTGGCCTCCGCCAAGGCTGCCCTTTGTCACCGATTCTGTTCATAATCTTCATGGACAGAATTTCTAGGCGCAGTCAAGGTGTTGAGGGAGTCCAGCTTGGTGACCTTAGGATCTCGTCTCTGCTATTTGCAGACGATGTGGTCCTTATGGCCTCATCAGGCTGTGACCTTCAGCGTTTACTGGAGCGGTTTGCAGCTGAGTGTGAAGCTTCTGGGATGAGACTCAGCACCTCCAAATCCGAGGCCATGGTTCTCAGTCGGAAACGGGTGGACTGTACCCTCCGGGTTGGGAGTGAGGTCTTGCCTCAGGTGGAGGAGTTCAAGTATCTCGGGTTCTTGTTCACGAGTGAGGGAAGGTTGGAGCGTGAGATCGACAGACGGATCGGTGCAGCATCTGCAGTAATGCGGTCGCTGTACCGGACCGTCGTGGTGAAGAGAGAGCTGAGCCGGAAGGCAAAGCTCTCTGTTTACCGATCGATCTACGTTCCCACCCTCACCTATGGTCATGAGTTATGGGTCATGACCGAAAGAATGAGATCGCGGATACAAGCGGCGGAAATGAGTTTCCTTCGTAGGGTGGCTGGACTCACCCTAAGAGATAGGGTGAGGAGCTCGGCCATCCGGGAGGAGCTCAGAGTAGAGCCGCTGCTCCTTCACATCGAGAGGAGCCAGTTGAGGTGGCTCGGGCATCTAGTCCGGATGCCTCCCGGGCGCCTCCCTGGTGAGGTGTTTCGGGCATGCCCGGTCGGCAGAAGGCCCCCGGGAAGACCTAGGACACGCTGGAGGGACTATGTCTCACAGCTGGCCTGGGAACGCCTTGGTGTCTTCCCGATGGAGCTGGAAGAGGTCGCTGGGGACCGGGAAGTCTGGGCTTCCCTACTGAAGCTGCTGCCCCCGCGACCCGGACCCGGATAAGCGGTGGAAAATGGATGGGATGGATGGATGGATATATATATATATATATATATGGCCAAAAACATTTATACAATTGTTTCAAATTATTTATTATCCATGTATTATTTTTGTAACTAATTAATTAAAAGCAATCACTTAATTATCAATTTAAAATACCATTATATTTATATCTAAATAATTAAATACAAACATAAGGCGTTCAAAGATGTGATGTAAATCAAAATATAAAGAGAAATACTCATGTTCCAACACCAAACATTTTTTATGAGAATTTGTAATATTATGAGGGAAAACAATGTCATTTTAGTAGCATAAAGTTGAAATATTTAAGAAATAATACTATTTAAAAGTCGTAGTATCATGAGGATCACATGAAAATGGAATCGTTATTTTAGGGGGGGAAAATTGCATTCCAACAAGCAAAAAAACCCACAATTTTATGAAAATGAACTCGTAATGTGAGTCATTTTAGTAGCATGGAGTTGAAATATTCAGGAAAAAAAGTTTTCTCTCTCGTTATATTCGGAGAAACAAAGAAAACAAAGTTGTCATTTTTGTGAAATGATGTCGTGTGAAAATATTACCAAAAAGAATTACAAGAACAATGGCAAAATAAACACGTTTTGGGGGAAAAAAACTGCTGTACTTCTATGAAAATTAGCATGTTGGCCACGCAGTCAGGAGATTTGGGGTTAGAATCTCCCCGCCTCCCGCCCCAAATCAGCTGGGATAGGCTCCAGCATACCCGCCACCCTAATGAGGATAAGTATAAGTCAGTAAATATTGGGCACTTTTGCAAGGGGTTGTGTCATGCCCACAGGACTCGGTGGTGTAGCCGCGTTGGCGTCGTGTTGGCGTAAAACACAGCATCCCGTCAGACGGTGTTGACGTTACAACACGCAGACCAGTTCTGCCGGAGCAGCTGCCGGACCCGGAACCCAAAACGGGAAGTGCCCCTCAGACTCGTTGTCATCACAAGTCTACAAGTCCTTTTGTCTTCCTGCTTCCTGTTGGGCCACGCTTCCTGTCCCCGGCGTCTTTCTTCACTGCGCCCGTCGCTCGCCGCTTCCGCTTTTTGTCAAGTCGGCCTTCCGTCTGGCTCTTCCACTTCCCTCCTGCTCCCGTCTCGACTTGTCAGGAGTGATCGAGGTCCGGCGGCGTTATCCAGCCCTGCGTGTGCTCCCAAAGGACGCTATTACAACATTGGTTCTGTTGCTGCGGTGTTGTGCAGTATACTTTATATATGATGAGCGTGGGGCTCATGGTGGAAGGGCAGGGAATCACTCGAGGGCAAATTCCAAGCACGGTGAAGGGAATCTCCGCAGAAAAGACACATAGAAGTGACTCCAAAGTCAGCTCCATACCTCCATCGTTTGGCTACAGTAAGGAAGCAACATGCAAACTCATTAGCTTTCAGGATTTTTTCAAACACAAACACAAAAAGCTGCACATGCGAGCACGTCTTTTTCCAGGAAATAAAAACACTTTTTTTTTTTTTTTTTTACAATTGCAACTTTTGTCTAGTAAAATCAAAAATGTTTCCTTAATATTACTGCTTTATAGCCTTTCTTTCAAAATTCACCGTTTTTTAAATGTAACATTCAGGCTTTTCCCCTGCAAAATTTAGACTTTTGCTCAGACTTTTTCTTCGCAAACTTTTTTCTTCCCAGCAAAATTTGGGCTATTTCCTCGTAAAATCGATTCCCTTTTTCTTGAGAAATTCCTGCTTTCTCTTTTCAAATTCAGTCATTTTTCCTGCAAAATACTTGTTTCTTGTAAAAATCAGTTTTTTTTTGCTTTCTTTTTTTTAAGGAAAATTCTTAAGGAACGTCATTTTTTTCCTGCAACAACCACACATTTTTCTGGTCACATTTTCAGTCTTTTTTCTTGCATAATTTAGCATTTTTTATGTCTTGTTTTTTTTTTGGTGCAAAATTCCAATTATTTTTCTGATATGTATTTTTTTGTTTCTCACAATTTCCTCAATATAATATAAAAACTATCATTGAATAAAATGCATCTCATAATATAATAACTTTATTGTCAATTTTGGTAAATTTCTGGATTTTTTCCCCCCACAATATTATTATAATATATATATATATATACAGTGCGTGTATGTATATATATATATGTATGTATATATGTATGTGTGTGTATATGTATATATGTATGTGTGTGTATATATATATATGTGTATATATATATATGTATATGTGTGTGTGTATATATATATACGTATATATATGTGTGTGTGTATATATATATATATATATATAATTGCTGTAATTCTAAATTGGGTTTTTTAACTTAAAAGTACCACTTCACTTTTGTCTTTTAGAAGTGCTCCTTTGGCCTTGTAAATTGTCGCCCTGTTTCTTGTAAATGTACACTTTTGTCATACTAAGGCTTTTAATTACAATTTTTCATTTCTGTTGTACATTTTCTTATTCTGGCTTGCAATATTCCCATGGAAAATTCTCCCTTTTTTATGCAAAATGCCAACTTTTTTATCCCTCACATCCTAACTTTCAAGTCCAATCCATAAATGTAGTTGTTTGTGTTTTTTGAACGGACTCGTTGGTGAGGTGTAAGATTGTACTCACACACCATGACTTTTTTCTCCCTCTGTGTGTGTGTGTGTGTGTGTGTGTGTGTGTGTGTGCCATTGTGGTGCATTTTGTGGGTGTTTTTCCTTTCTTGTGGTATTTCTGTACAAACTTACCGCTGCATTGGTGTTGCACTTCCATGCACATTTGTACGACTGCATGCTGGCACACGCTCGTTTGCATTCTTCTCTCTGTGCGTGCGTGTGTGTGTGTAAAATTCTAAAGAGGAGGTCCGAGACCAAAAGGGGGATGACATGCATGTTTCCGGCCTGCTAACATCGCTGACGACTCGGCACGCGAACCGACCGTCGGCCCTCACGACATGACGGACACGCTGGTAAAGATTTGTATTTCTTTTTTCCATTCCCAGCACTCTCGCTAGTCTAGGCTCCATTCGGGTTGGCAACCCTCTGAATGTTTCACTTACACAAAATGCACATTTTTTGTTTACGCGACAACAAACTAGGCCGCATATACGGGCGGACTACTCTGCTATAGAAGTAAGCGTGGCCGCTGTTGCTAGGCAGGATTCATAGGACACATTTATTCAGTAGCTGCGTGAAAAGTAGTGGCTTGTCGTTGAAGGCAAAACGAGGCTGGAAAATAAGGACATTCAAGTTCCTTACGTGTTCATGCAGCGTTCTCATATTCTGAACTGGTATACAAGTGTAAAAAGAAGTGAAGCACACTTGTCAACGTGATATGGAGCAGTGCAAATGTGGTGATACACATGACTTGTAAACACCATATGGGATTTGTGCAGATATAATAATACACGCGTTGGGAACATGACACAGAGTGGTACAAATAGGATGGCATACGATATACAGTATGAAAGGGTTGGGGCACCATATATGACTTGTATACATCATCGGGAGTGGTGCAGATACACGACTTGTAAATGTGATATGGAGCGGTGCAAATATGAAGGTACCTGACTTGTAAGTATGATGTCGAGTGGTGCAAATATGATATGGAGCGGTGAAAATGTGACACATGACTTGTAAAGACAATATAAAGTGGTGCAAATATGATGGTACATGACTTGTAAATGTGATATGGAGTGGTGCAAATATGACTCGTAAATATGATATGGAGTGGCGCAAATGTGATATAGTGAACTGTCGCTACTTCGCGGTTCGACTATCGCGGATTCACGACTTCGCTGATTTTTTCCCATTACAGCACGTATGTATATTATAAGAGAAAATATATAGCGGATTTTCCGGAAAGTGCCTGTGTACTGTATGTATGTATTGTAGATATCTGTACATTACTATAAAGGCTGGTTTGTTAACAGTACTATGTAAAGGGAGGGTTTTAAAACCCTGAATACTGAATACCTGTTAAATAAATACTGTAAATATGGTTTCCCTACTTTGCGGATTTCAGCTATCGCGGCCAGTTCTGGAACCTATCTACCGCGATAAACGAGGCTTCACTGTATATGCCGTGTAAATATGATATGGAGTGGTGCAAATATGATATATGACTTGTAAATGTCATATGGAGTGGTGCAAATATGATATATGACTTGTAAATACCTGTATGATACGGAGTGGTGCAAATATGATATATGACTTGTAAATGTCATATGGAGTGGTGCAAATATGATATATGACTTGTAAATGTCATATGGAGTGGTGCAAATATGATATATGACTTGTAAATACCTGTATGATACGGAGTGGTGCAAATATGATATATGACTTGTAAATGTCATATGGAGTGGTGCAAATATGATATATGACTTGTAAATGTCATATGGAGTGGTGCAAATATGATATATGACTTGTAAATACCTGTATGATACGGAGTGGTGCAAATATGATATATGACTTGTAAATGTCATATGGAGTGGTGCAAATATGATATATGACTTGTAAATGTCATATGGAGTGGTGCAAATATGATATATGACTTGTAAATACCTGTATGATACGGAGTGGTGCAGATAAGAAAATACGTGACTTGTAAATATGATAGGAAGTGCAAAAAATGATAAATCCTTGTTTGGGGCAATTGTTGTTGTCGGGTAGAAACGGGTTTAAACGGGTTTGTTCTGGAGCTTAAGGTTGTACAACCACATGGTAGCAGTGGAAAGAGCCGACGGTTCTGTGTGTGATGGATCTCTGGGGATGGTTTGGGTTTCCTCAGACACCATGCCAGCTAAAGAAGCTGACCTGTTTTGTTGCGTTTTCGCTTACGGTAGACTTCTGCGTGGTACGGACATTTGTCTTCCGGGCTCGTAGGACCGTCGTCCCGGAACTGCCGCGTTACGATTGAATGGTGCAAAAAGTACTTAGCAAAGCTAAAGTTTCCTAGACTAATGTTTCCCCCAAAGCTCTTCTGTACGGCAGGCGATGTGACAAGATGAGAGTTTTCACTCACGCGATATGGTCTGACTCTACACGTGCTTTGCGAGTGCTTGTAACGCGGGGAACTCATTAGATGATGTGGTTAGCAACTGTTAAGATGCTCTGGAAGGAACCAGCCTTCAGGCCAAAGACGGGACAAATGGTGTATGTAGGAACCATACTGTACACGTCTCACTGTCCTTTTGCAGTCACTTAAAGATCCCCAATGCCCGAGTGACTTTTTAACCGTGCTCTACTGGTAAGATGTGTTCCTGTTTATGAGCGCCATCCGTAATGCAAATCCATCATCTCCTTCCTGCCTAACTTCTGAATGCATTGGGATGGCGTTTTTGAATTTGCTTACATATTTAGGGTGATCCGGAGCACCGTCTGGATCCAGGAATCTTCTAAAGGAGTCTTGAACATTGCGAGAGGGGACCGTTTCTGGCATTTGTGCATATATCGCCACAAAAAACCCAGCTTCAAAAACCTACAGGACAAGTCTCCAACAAATTCCACCAAATATCAAAGAATAACCCGGATAATGGGATGGTCCAGAATATCCAAGACGGGAGACATAAGAAATGTGGGGGGAGAATGATCTTCTGAGGACCAGGACAGTGGTAGTAATCTGCCACTGAAACTGCTCTTCTGTCGGGAGATGATGCTGGTGGTCCATGATGGAAAGGACCCTCATCCTCAGTGTCCCTTGCTCTGCCACAGATGTCGGGCATGTCCGGCTCAGTGCCAATGACGGAGCCCGCTGTCCTCACCAGTTTGTGCAGGCCTTTGGCGCCCCCTCTGTAGTTGTGTCCATAAACTGTTATTATATTTACTGACTTTTTTTCTACATGAAGTTGTATGACATCCCTATCAACAGTGACTTACCCCCCAGTTTGTGCCGTGAGTCCAGTTCCTGTCTGAATTTGGAGATTAAGAGCATGGATCCGGTTAGTTGCTGAGATCACATACACAACGCATTCTCAAAACGACGATACGCGATGCCCGTAATGGGCACCCCTGATGTAGCATATATGCTCATTCATACAGTGTATTACGTAACATAGTTTACATAGAAACTTTTTTTTTAAGGTGTGGCGGCTTTTATTTTGGCTTGGCGGTGCGCCACGTTCACGTGCATATAGCGGAAACCCTGCAAAGATACTCGAACTCCTCCACCAGGCGTGCCGAGTCTCATCCCAGAAGCTTCACGAGGCTGCAAAGCGTCCCAGTAAACGCTGAAAGTCACAGCCCACTGGTTTTTCAAATTTGGGGGCACGCCCCTTCGGGGGGGCCCGGCATTATGACAGGGGGGCTACTACGAACACTTTTCATTATTACCATATTTTTTGGGCCCCTCAAAAGGGGGGCGCTGCAAAAAAGGTTTGGGAACCACTGTCACAGCTCGATTAGGGCTGTCAGGACCTCCATCCATCTTCCACCGCTTATTTGAGGTCTGGTCGAGGGGGCAGCAGCCCTAAGCAGAAAAGCCCAGACTTCCCTTTCCCCGACTGTTTCTTCCAGCTCCTTCTGGCAAATCCCAGGGTGGTCCTCAGCCCAGCCACCCTTTGCCGAAAGGGTGGCTCCTTTTGGCTGCTTGTACCCGCGGTCTTGTCCTTTCAATCCCCCCCGACCCTCCTGACCATTGGTGCAGGTAGGAACGTAGGTCGCCCGGTAAATGGACAAGACACCGAGAAACTTAAACTGCTTCATTCCAAAAGAGCCATTTGTTTGCCGTGACGCTATCTGCTAACGCATACGATTGTTTTGTGTTTCCATTGTTAAAAGTTGGGCGTACCGTTGCCTACAGCCTTTTGTCAGGGTACCAAGTGGGGTACCTCGAGGGCGGCGCTTGACACACTGCATGGCATCGATTGCCGGACAGAGACTGGTCTCATTTTCTGGGCTCTTTCAAATATAGTTTGTGTTTAGTTGGCGCAGGGATTATGGAGAGGATTGTGGGGGCTGCCACCTGCAGATGGGGGTGGAATGGAACAACGTGGGGCACTTTGTGGATACGGGTCTGGTTCAACTTCTCGCACGGCACGGCTCGAACCCTCACCCTCACCTGCGGCCCGCAGGCGGGAGTGCGCGTCAGGTTGCGCTGTTTCTGTTGGGAAGAGCGCCGTACAAGTCAAGACTGGTGGCCGAGGGCCGTCCCACTTCCGAAAAACGAGAAGAAAGAATGTTAAGGTTGTTTTTGTACCCCGACACCGAGTCTGATTCAAGCTTCACAGCGAAACTAAGAAGTTTCACAATCATCTCCCCACCCTCCCACCCCCAGGCTCCACTTCCTGTCTGCCAACGCTCAACACTTTTTACCGCCTCTCTTCCTACTTCACCAAAAGGAAGACATGTTGACTGATGGAGTCTTTGTAGCTCCGGGACAACGACGAAGGAGAGCTCATTTTTTTTGCATCCATCGTCCACGTTGACTTGTCTTCTTTGAGGTGAGCGTTGCTGCTTTACGGTTTTTAGCGTGTGACTCAAGTGTGTTTAGTCGCTTTTGCATACGCCTTCCGTTGCCAGCGAACGTGTGCGTTTACGCAACAAGTGAAAGTGGCAAAGCGCATCTCGTTCTTCTGCTCTTCGTGTTCGACTCGGCATTAGCTCATTTTTTGGGCATGCTAACAAAGTTGTTTGTTGCACTATGCAACATCGCTGACCGATTTTCTAACACGCCGGTGATTCATCCGATTGCCGCACCACGGCACTGACCCCCCCTCCCCACATCACTGACCCCCACGCAACGTTGTGAACTCAACAACACTGCGATACCCACATAACTCACACCTTCCCAACACCGTGGCCCCCACAACATTGTGACCCCACCGCATTACTGACACTCTGACGCCCCACAACGTTGTGACCTTCACAACATTGACATCTACATACTGTAATTGACCCCCCCATAACATTGTGACCGCCACACAACATTGTGAGACCAACTTAACTGACACCCCCACAACGCTGTGACCTCCATAACATTGTGAGACCCACATAACTGACACCTCCACAACACCGAGACCCCCACAACACTGGAATCCTCACATCACTGACTCCACAACCTACGTACTATAACTCATTTACCATAACATGTGGCCTCCACTACATTGTGAGACGCCACATAACACCTACACAACACTGTGACCTCTGCAACATTGTGACACCTACATACTGTACCTAACACCACCAGAACACTGTGACACGCAAATCACCGACACCCCCACAACATTGTGCCCTCCACAGAATTGTGACACCTACATACTTTACCTGACACCTCCACAACACTCTGACCCCCACATCAATGATAATCCTGACCCTCCACAACTTTGAGACATCCAAATCACTGACCTGCCCACAACATTGTGGCCTTCACAACATTGTGACAGCTACATACTGTAACGGACACCTCCACAACATTGTGACACCCACGTCACTGCCCCGCACAACATCGTGGCCTTCACAACATTGTGACATCTACCTACTGTAACGGACACCTCCACAACTTTGAGACATCCAAATCACTGACCTGCCCACAACATCGTGGCCTTCACAACATTGTGACAGCTACATACTGTAACGGACACCTCCACAACATTGTGACACCCACATAACTGACACCTTCACAACACTGTTTCCCCCACATCGCAAAAAGGAAGTTCTTAACTGTAGTGAATCCTTTTCATTTTCAAAAACGTGGCGCCGTAAACGTGGGGAACGGATGGTTGCAAACGTTGTTAGCACCACCTGACTGCTAACCGCTAACACACACGCAAATCAAACATGAACATTTTGTAAATCAAAGCGTGTGTGTGTGTCAGAGAGAGAGAGAGAGCGAGAGATCACAGCTCAATCACATGATGCATCACACCCTCTCACTTCCTCTCAACATGAAGTCTCTCTTCCTCACAGCTACCCTTGTCTTTTTCGAGCACTGCTGTTACTGCAAGTATTGATTTCTGTCCCGTCTTTTAATGAGTCTGTCATTTTTCTTTTTCTTATATTATGACTCTTATATTGTTCCCATACTATTATAACATTTTCCAAAAATTACAAATGTTTTGTTTTTCTCATTATGATTTGCTTAAAAAAAATTTTTTTTCTTTGTTTCACTTTTTATGCTACAAAAAAGAATATTTTTCCTAGTAATATTACAAGTTTTATAACTTAACTTTTTTTAGTTAGAATACGACTTTTTTCTCTTCATGTTGTTATTTTTTTTCTCTAGTATTTCTTTTCATATTATTATGACTTCATTCCCATATTATGATTTTGCTGATATTATGATTCTATGACTGTAATATTATGATTTTGTTCCGGTAATATTATGACTTCATTTCCATATTTTGACTTTATTCGCATAATATTATGACGTTCCCGTAATATTAGGACTTTATTCCCATATTATGATTTTGTTCCCATAATATGTTGACTTTATTCCCATATTATGATTTGGTTCCCGTAGTATTATAACTTTATTCCCATACTATAATTTTGTTCCCATAATAATATGACTTTATTCTCGTAATATTATGACTTTATTCCCATATTATGATTTTGTTACCGTAATATTATGACTTTATTCCCATAATATTAGGACTTTATTTCCATATTATGATTTTGTTCCTGTAATATTATGACTGTATTCCTGTAATATTGTGACTTCATTTCCATATTATGACTTTATTCGCATAATATTATGACTTTATTCCCGTAATATTTTGGCTTCATTCCCATATTATGATTTTGTTCCCGTAATATTAGGACTTTATTCCCATATTATGATTTTGTTCCTGTAATATTATGACTATTCCTGTAATATTGTGACTTCATTTCCATATTATGACTTTATTCGCATAATATTATGACTTTATTCCCGTAATATTATGACTTTATTCCCATTGTATGACTCTGTTCCGGTAATATTATGATTTTGTTCCCATAATATTATGACTTTATTCCTGTAATATTATGACTTTTTTCCCATATTATGACTCTGTTCTGGAAATATTATGACTTTATTCCTGTAATATTATGACTTTATTCCCGTAATATTATGACTTCATTCCCATATTATGATTTTGTTCCAGTAATATTATGACTTTATTCCCATAGGATGACTTTGTTCCCATATTATGATTTTGCTCCCGTAATAATATGACTTTATTCCCATAATATTATGATTTTGTTTTCGTAATATTAGGACTTTATTTCCATATTCTGATTTTGTTCCTGAAATATGATGACTGTATTCCCGTAATATTGTGACTTCATTTTCATATTATGACTTTATACACATAATATTATGACGTTTCCGTAATATTAGGACTTTGTTCCCATATTATGATTTTGTTCCCATAATATTATGACTTTATTCCCGTAATATTATGTTTTTATTCCTATATTATAATTTTGTTTCCATAATATTATGACTTTATTCCTGTAATATTATGACTTTATTCCCGTAACATTATGAGTTTATTCCCATATTATGATTTAGTTCCCGTACTTTATTCTCATAATATTTGGTTGATGTAACATTATAATTTTTTCCCCAACTAACAATTACAACCCAGTGTTTTGTTTCTCATAAAATGACAACGTTTAAAAATTATTTTTATTTCTAATATTTTTAATAATTCAACTTTATACCACTAAAGTTGGGGAAAAGAATAAAATAATTTTTCCTAATGATGTGATGCCGTTGCTCTCGGAAAATGAGTTCTTGTCAGAGTACAATAATATTTTGGCTTTATTGCTGTACAGTGTACCGCCATGACTTTCTATTTTTGTTGTTTTTTTCCTTAAATGATGCAAGTGGCCCCCGGGCCGCACTTTGGACACCCCTGGACTAGGATTGAGGGTTTGGAAAGGTCCGGCCATTTCTGGTCCGGTAAGGTTAGGTTGTAGGGTCGGTGCTACATTCAAGGTTTAAGGGGTTAGGGCCAGGTCTATGGTTTTGGGGGTAAGGGGGTACTATTTCAGGTACAGACACCCCCAGATATTAATCTTGTCATCATCTGCAGATGTTGTCTTCGTATCATTCTTATCTCTGACCCCTGTCTTTGCAGTACACTGGTCCCATCCCGGCCGAGCGAGGGGCGAGCGAGCCGGCCATGGGGGTGGGTCGCAGCGAGACCTCGGCGCTGAGCGGGCCGGCGGGGCGGGTCTTGACCACCACCCACAATTCCCAGCGACCGAGCGCTTGCTGCTTCTGCTGGTGTTGCTGCTGCAGCTGCTCCTGGTAGGCCACGCCGCAGCTTTCCCCGACTGGCTCCTTGACTTCTGAGGCCGCTTTCTCAGCCATTATGGGGCGTGTGTGTGCGTGCGCGCGCGTTTCCTGTCTGAAAGCCGTTTTATCATCTCAGTCTCACCGTCAGGAACGAAGATGAGAGGAGGAGGCGTAGGAGGAGGAAGAGGATATCACAAGACACCAAGATGGAAGCGATACCAAACTGTGAAGCTTGGTGAGTCCACGCGTGGCGTCCCCCCGGGGAAGGTTCGGGGCCTTCTCTGTCCCGGGTTAAGGTACCAGGGTCAGGGCAGGCCGTGTCCAAACGCTTTATTTCCACTTCCTTCTGAAAAGATATCTGGGAATCATCTGCTTGTCATACTATGACTTTATTCCCATAATATTATGACTTTTCCCCAAACTTCATTTTTATGTTGTTTGTTTACTTTGTTTTCTGAAATGACGTTATTTGTACTGATAATATTACGAGTTTATTCTCGTAAAATTGCGATTTTTTTTTTGTAAAATTGGGGCAGTTTTTGCCATTTCTGCTTCTTTTTTTCCCAACTTTTTTCCCTTTAAAAAAATATATTTTTTGCTAATATTATGACTTTATTCCCATAATGTTTCGACTTTATTCCCTGTTTTTAATTTCCACTTTCTTTCTGAAACAAGATTTGTAAAAACTAATTTTGTAACTTTAGTTCCACAAATTATTTTTTTCCCCGACTTAATTTTCCCCAAAACCTTATTTATTTTGTTTCTTATAATATTACCACTTTTTTCTTTAATGTTTCGACTGTTATGAAAATGACATTATTTTTTCTTGTAATGCTGCAAGTTTATTCTCTTAAAGTTGACGCTTTTTTCTTGTGACAATACAACTTGTTTCTCTTTAATATTTTGACTTTATTCACGTAAAATGCTGTTTTTTTACATTTCTGCTTTTTTCCCTTGAAATGTCTTTCCTGTACATTTTCTATAACAATAATAATATAACTTTTCTCAACCTAATTTTTCCAACAAATTTTGTCTTGTTTGTTTTTCATAATGTTTTGACTTTTTTCTTCAAAATTTTCTTCTCTATGCAACTAAAAATAATCATTTTCATCTTTTCAGAATAGACTTTTTTTCTCTTAACATATAAAAAATTACAGCTTTTTAAAATTGTTTGTGTCGTTTTTTTAAATGTTCCAAATATTTCGACTTTCTTGTCAATCTTTGTTAATTTTCTTTTCATGATATTATGGGGGGGTTTTTTTGTGAAATTGTTTTTCATTATACTTTTGCTTTTTTGCAAGAATTTCAACTTTAGTCTTAAATTTATTTTCCCGTAATTATCATGACTTTCCTTCTTTAATATTTTTACTTTACTCCCATAATATTTTAACTTTTTTGCCACCTAATTTTCCAAAAATTGCTTTTCTTTTGTTTGCTTTAGTATCATGACTTATAAAAAATGCTTATTTTTAATACTTCCATTGTATTCTATGTTTTTCATGTATTACAAGTTTATTCTTAAGTCAATTGTAGAAATATTTTCTTAATATTTTGAATTTATTCTCATAACACGACAGCCGCTTCTTCCTGTTTCTGCAGCTTTTTCCCCTATTTCAACTTTCACGTATCATTTTTTTGTCGTTATTATGACTTCATTGCCATGATATTTTGATTTTTTACTTTATATAAAGTGAAACATTATAGCTTTTTCCTGCAATTTGATTTTTCAAAATACCAACTTTATTAGTTTTTCTTATATTATAATTTATATCTTTTTGTTTAATATTTAGATAAAGATAATAAAATATTTAATCCCAAAATATTATTATTATTATTGTATAATATATACTAATATTTTTATGACCATATCAAAGTATTTTTAAAACTAATATTGCTGTAAAAATACTTTTTTCAAAAATATAACATTATTCTTGTAAAATTGTACATTTTATTCTCTTAACATAATAACTTTTCCAACTTCATTTATTGTTTTTTTTATCGTAATATGAGGTTTAAAAAATTTATTTAATATTTCAACTTTATGCTACCAAAATAGTGCTATTTTCTAACTTTTTCAACTTTATTTATTGTATGGTTTTTTTAAATCGTATTATGAGGTAAAAAAAAAATTATTTAATATTTCAACTTTATGCTACCAAAATGGTGCTATTTTCACTCATAATATTACCATTTCACTGTCATAAGCGTTACATTATCCTCGTAAAATTATGACTTTTTCATGTCCGTTTTTTCTCTCGTAATATGTTGACTGTTTCATTGTGAAATTGCTGATTTTTCCACTATTGTTGTTATTTGTTGTAATATTTTTAGAACGTGCCATTAATCACAAGGTTTGCGGGCAGCCTGCCCAAGCGTTAGGGTTTTTTTTCCCCAATCTTGACGTTTCTGTGTTCTTGTAATGTTATGACATTTTACTCCCATAATATTTTGACTTTATACGACTGTCTGCAACTAAAAGGATTTTTTTCTCCTACTTTATTGTCCCTTTTTCTCCTTGGAATACAACTCTCAGTATTTAGACTTGATTTGTGTGAAACTACAGCCATTTTTCCCCTTTTCTTGCGCACCACAAGTTTATTCTCATCATTTTCCAGTTACCTGGCTATAAATACAAATATTTGTTCTTAACGTTTTGAACTTGATGCTGCTAAAATGATGTTATTTTTGCTCATTATATTATGACATCGCTCTTGTCAAATTTCCCCAAGATATTTTGACTTTATTCTCGTGATATTATAATTTGCCGCTTCATTCTCTGTTTTGTCTCTTATAGCGTCTTCTTGTGCTTGTAAAAATGATCCAGGAATATTACACTTTAGTCTCAAAAAGGGATTTTTCCCATTTTTTCCTGGTAATATTTTGACTTTTTGGAAAAAAAAAAACACCCCCCGGCCGCACTTTGGACACCCCCTGCCCAAACACTAACCACCACAGCAGTAAACAGAAGGTGGTTTTTATTTTGTCTTTCCCCTTCCTGCCTTCCAGCACCAAACCCTCGGTGGAGGAGATGCGCCTGTGGTCCCAGTCCTTCGACAAGCTGATGCGGAACCCGGCCGGGCGCAACATTTTCCGGGAGTTTTTGCGCACCGAGTACAGCGAGGAGAACATGCTGTTCTGGCTGGCGTGCGAAGACCTCAAGCAGGAGAGGAACAAGGCCGGCGTGGAGGAGAAGGTGCGCTCCATCTACGAGGACTACATCTCCATACTGTCGCCAAAAGAGGTAGGAGGGGCCGTGAAGTTGTCCTGCGTGTGCTTCCGACTCCGTCCAGTAGATGGCATCCTAACACCTTCATACGCGCCTGGTCTGCCAGAGAAGAAGAATACGTGGCAGGAAGGACTAGCATTCTTAGCAACCAATCTAGCCACTTTTTCTGGGCTTTTTGGACATATCGCTCTTCTCAACGAGCAGCGGGTCCTGTTGGGAGCCCCCCAGTATAAAAAAGCACTCGCAGGTGGCTCCTACTTGCTGGTGATATAAAAAAACACAAATATTTGTTTGGCTTATCACGTTTCAGGGGCTAAAGCAGGGATGTCCAAAGTGTGGGCCGGGGGCCATTAGTGGAGCGCGGCTGTTTTTTGGGTTTTTGTTTGTTTTTGGCCCACGGCACATTCAAAACATATAATTTCAACCAAAATCAAATTCAGCAGTAATTTCACAGGAATGTAGTCCAAATATTAAGAGAAAAAAGTTATGATCTAAGACAAAAATATTTTACAAGAATAAGGAAAAAATAACATCATTTTAAAGTTGAATTATAATCATTTTCCGAGAATGAAGTCAAAATATTTAGAGAAAAAAGTCCCAGGTTTTGGGGAATTAACTCGAAATATTGAAGAAAAAATACTGATTTAGATGGTAATATTATGCAAAACCACAAATAATGAGAATAATTCCAACATGTTATCCGAATAAATTCAAAATTCCGAGAAGAAAATGGAAGAAAATGAAAGTGGAAACAAATTGCTGTCATTTTCCAAAAATAAAGTCAAAATATTAAGAGTAAAAAGTTATAATAAAAAAAAGAAGAGAATAATGAGGAAAAATAACATCATTTTAGCAGCATAAAGTTGAAAAAATTTTAAATATATATTTAAAAAAAATAAACAGCTGTAATTTAAAGTCAAAATATTATGACTAAACAGTTCTACAAAAAATAAAAATCATTTCACAAGAAGGAAGTTGAACTAGTAAGGAAAAAAACAGAAATGAAATGTAAAAAAATCTCATTTTCCCAAAATAAACTCAAAATATTACGAGAAAAATGTTTTATTAACCAAAAAAGAAAAAGTGATGTCGTAATAAATGAGGGAAAAATCATTTTAGCAGCATCAAGTGGAAAATGTTAAGAAAAAGTATGTTTATAAATAGACTCCTCTCCAACTATTAGGTGAAGAAATTGAAAAGTTGAAAAATTGAAGAAATAAACGTACATTTTTGAAGTCATGCTATTAGGAACAACAAAACAATGCATGAAGTTGACTTTTGGGGCGGGGGAATGAGGTTGCAGAAAAATGCATTATGGGAATAAATGAATAGTTACTTGAAGAGTAAAAAAAGGAAAAACACCAGAAAAGCAGCTCGAATTTTACGCGAAAATTGTGAGAATAAAAAAGTCATACTATTATGAAGAGACTGAAGTCAGCATATCAGAATATATATATTATATATAAATGTATTATTATATATATATATGATATTATATATCATATATATATCATTGTGAGGGGAAAAATCAAAGACAACAACAGAAATGGGGGGGAAGAAGTTGTAATATTACAAGAATTAAAAAAGGCCCAACTTTTTATTAATTTTTCAAGCATTTTTCGTTGTTCCAGAATGTTAACACTTTCTTGATTTTTCCATTTTTTGCTGTTGTCCTTTTCCTGTGGTGCCGCGGGCCGCATTTTGGACACTCCTGTTTTTACGGCTTTGTGTGTGCGTGTGTGTGCGTGTGCGTGTGTGTGTGTGTGTCATGGCCCTCCAGCAGTTGAGTCTTTTTATAAACACACACACGAGACAGGCTGCATGGATATGTACATACTTGACCTTGGTCGCGCGCGTGTTTCCCAAATAGCAGCAAAGAGAAAACACAGGATAAAGATTGTTCTATAAATATCCCCATGCTGTGTCTTGGATTGAGGCTGCGCGGTGGCGAACGGATGCACTCGTGCACTTGAGGGACGCTATTCCCGTCGAAACCGCAGCTGGAAGTGGAAGGGCGCGCGTGAGTCACATCTGCCGTAAACGCGTGGACCTTTTAAGTCGGTCACATGGATCCTCCTTGTCGTCTTTCAGTCACACTTCCGCCAGTCCACTAGAACGTGCGGAAGCTTACAGTCCTTGAGTATGTGATGCGTGTGCGGTATCGCTCATGAAAGCCTTTTATCCGTCACTGTCCTTTCCATGGATTACACTTTCGGGTAGTCAGTGTGCGTCTTGCCCAGCAGTACAGCTCTACAACCGGCACATTACTCACGATTGACTAACTTGCTGGCAACACAAGTGAGTGGCAAGTTCATTGTGTCCTCCCTACAGCATCGTCACGTCTCGGGGGTGCCCGAGTGCTTCCAGTGCTGCGGGGAGCTGTGGTTCATTGAGAGGACACATCGGTTCCAGCATGTACGGCGGCATTGTGAAGATACGCTTCCTTGGTGGTGGTAGTGTCACAGTCAAGGGGTGCACGAGTGCTTCCAGCAACGTGTGATGTTACGACCACCACCATTCTCGGTCTGTATGCAAGGCGCAAATTTCTTGCCACTTGTGTTGAAATTGTAGGATTTCCCTCAACGAGCTGCAGCTTTCCCAGTGTTGGCAGCACTCGTGCAGCCCCAACTTGTGACGTTACCACCACCACCCATGTTTTGACTCTATGTAAGACACAATTGCTTTGCCACGTATTTCCGTTGGAATTCATGTCTTCCCTCAATGATTTCCTGCTGCTCCAGTGCTGGCAGCACTCATGCAGCCCGAACTGTGACGCTACCACCACCACCACGTTTTGAATGTCGGAAAGACACACAATATTTTCCCCTTTACTTGTGTTGGAATATGTTTTCCCGCAATTAACCTAAAGCTCCCCCCTTCCCGGCAGCACTCATGCAGCCCCAAATTGTGATACTGCCACCATGCTTTGACGGTAGGCAAGGCACAATTATTTTTCCTGTTGGAATTTGTGTTTTCTGTCAATGATCCGGAGATGCTCCAGTGCTGGCAGCACTCATGCAGACCGAATTGCAACGCTACCACCACCACCATGTTTTGACTGTAGGCAGGATACAATTATTTTGCTACTCGTGCTGAAATTCATGTTTTTCAATGAACTGCAACTCTTTCAGTGCCTGCAGCACTCGTGCAGCCCCAACTTGTAACGTTTCAAACCACCACGATTTGACTGCAGGCAAGACACAATTATTTTACCAGTTGTGTTGGAATTGTTTTTTTGTTTTGTTTTTTAATGACTGAGTGCCAGCAGCACTCGTGCAGCCCCAACTTGTAACGTTTCCAACCACCATGTTTTGACTACCATCAAGACACAATTATTTTATTATTTATTATTATTATTATTATTTCTGTTTCTGTTGCAATTTGTGTTTTCCCGCAATGATCCGCAGCACTCATGCAGCCACGGATTTTGATGCAACCACCACCACCATGATTTGACTGTAGGCAAGACACAATTATTTTACCAGTTGTCTTGGAATTGTTTTGTTGTTGTTTTTGTTTTTTTAACGACTCAGAGTGCCGGCAGCACTCGTGCAGCCCCGGCTTCTGACGTCAGTTATTTTACCATTTGTTTTCCTTCAATGAACCGCAGCTCTCGACATGCCAGCAGGACTCGTGCATCCCCCGGACCATGATGCTTCTCACTGACACGTGTTGTGTGTTGATAGTAAATCTATACAAGCTGTACACTGACTACTCTGAAGTAGACAACAGAACATGGCCTTCTAGAGTCAAGCTGTACTGTCGTGATACTGTAGGTCATGTGACATCATAGCGCGTCCATTGAAGTGGTTTTTCCTTGCAGGTGAGTCTAGACGCTCGTGTTCGGGAGGTGGTCAACAAGAAGATGCAGGACCCGACGCCTCACGCGTTTGAGGACGCCCAGTTGCAGATCTACACGCTGATGCACAGGGACTCCTACCCGCGATTCCTCTCCTCCAACATCTACAGGTCGCTCCTTCACGCCAACTCGCGCAGCTCGTCCGAGTCCAGGTCCCTGTCCTGCCAGGACCGCCTCTCTGCATCAACAGGGGGCAGCATTTAGCAGGAGAAGGGGTAAACACAGCCGAGACTCAATGTCGCCCCCCTGAGGAGTAACGCGGTACTGCCAGAGAGGCCCCACTCCAAATGAAGGCCCTTAATGGAGCTAAACGTACCCCACCCCCACTAAAAATACTCTCTATATCATAATATTAGAGTATTTATTCTTACCCAATTTAAAAATTGTTTTTTTTTAAGGGCTCCAGTATTTATCTTTTTATTTTAGCGCCAAACAAAGAAGAAAATGTGACATTTATGAAGTTAATTCATGTGTTATTTTAAGAGCCAATGACAGGAGTTGCATTCCTGACTCCGCCCACCTTGGGTTTGCCTTATTTGGGCACACTTCCTCTCCCTGCCAACTGGAAAGCACAGGAGCATCCGTCCGCTCTCAGCCGACTACTGATTTACAAACAACATGGCTTCTTTTCTTCTTGCCTTCTTCACCCCCCCTCCATCGTAGACGAGTACGGGCGGCCATTTGAATTTTCTCACACTTTCTTGCCTTTTTTTTCCCATGCAAAAAAAAGACTGAACTGATCCTACATGTGATGCAACACACACACACACACACACTATTTATTTCAGCATACATGCATTATTTGTTATTTTGTTTACTTAACAGCAACAAACAGCGTATTTGTGACACCACACGTTCATTTCAAGTACTCTGGAACCTCAAAGTCTAACACAACCCAGTAGGGTCCCCCCACCCCCACGTAGGGAAATCATCTGTTCCGGGGTCAAACTGTGGCCGCCATTGTCAAACTTTGATGAAGTTGACCCCTCGGACGGCTTCATTTAGGGTACGGCCATCGCTTGAGGTCACACTTTGAGCCGTTCTTAACTGCCACCGGCCTCCTGGTTCATGCTGTGGTAGAATTGTGGTTAAAAAAGCCAAGCTAAACTGCGCTTTGCACTCCAAAGTGTCATACAAGTGGATAAAGAAGCTAAGCGGCGTTGGTCGTCAAAGGTCAAAACAATAAAATACTCTCCGTGTTCACCCTTGGTAGCAGTATGGCAAAAAAAAGCCAAGCTAACCGGGCGGTTTGTGGTCCAAGGTGGCATTCAAGTGTAAAAAGAATCTAAGCTGCGTTGCTCGTCAATGATAAAAAAACAATTAAACAGTCTCCAGATCCTGCCTTTTGATAGATTTGGGCCAAACTAAGCAAGCTGAACTGCGGTCCAAAGTGTCATACAAGAGTAAAAAGAAGCTAAGCAATCGCCAAAGGCAACAACAAAACAATCTCCATGTTCATCCTTTGGTAGAATTGTGGCAGAAAAAGCCAAGCTTACCTGGTCCAAAGTGTCATAAAAGTGTAAAAAGAAGCAAGGCAGTTTTGATTGTCAAAGGTAAAAAAACAAATCAGGCTCCTGGTCCATCCTTTGGTAGAATTGAGGCCAAACTAGCCAAGCTAATGGAACTTTAGTGTCGGGAGTGTCGGACTCTGGAGGTTCCACTGTCACACATTCACTCCAGTTTCAGGTTCACACACACACACACACACCAGGGTGACCTACCTGGTTGCTGCTGCTGACCTCTGCCTCTGTGACTTCTCACCTTTTCGACCTCGCCACTGTTGTCTGCCGCCGCCGGCCAATCAGGGGCGGGCGGCCGCCGGGCCTTGACTGTGATTGGTGGATTGGGGAACGAGGAGGCGGGAGGTAGGGATATCCCCGGTGCAGAAGCTAAAGAATAATCAAAGAAACACGTTAAAGAGGATGGAAGTGTTTTGAAGACTGAATGCATTTATCTTAGTATTGTTGATGTTATTTATTTGATGTTGTGTGTGAGGATTTTTTGGATTGTACATAAACACAAAGCCTTGAACAGCCAAGCGTTTATGACTTCACTGTGATGATACAAAAGCTTCCCTATTATATGTTTGTCATGTGATCTGCTATGCCTTCTGTTCTTCCTGGGCTTCCGTAGTTCCCCCTCGGCTGCCCTAAACGCTACCAGTTGCTAAAAGTGAGCTAACTAGCCTATTTGTACGATATATATTACGACGGTGTAGCTTCCACGTATTAGACGATGTAATCATTCCAAAAATGGGATCATATTTTGAAACACTCACTTCTTCAATACACGGAAAGTCTCGCAGGCAGTGCAGCGCTTCCTGGTGTTCTTATCCTACGGACTCATCCCCTGAAGAGTAGCCGAACCCGGCACGCAGCACGTTACTGCCCCCTGCAGGCCAACCTCCGAACAGCAGCGCAACGCCACTAATGACGTCCGCCGCTGTTGTGACTCTTTGCAGCCAGATGGGGGCGCTGTTGTGCCGATGGCAGCTTTGTTTGTTTTCCAACACATGATGACCTTAACACTTTTCATTATTGTCATTTCCACTTTCCGTTGGTTGGCCACCAAACCAAAGTCTCCTGTGCTAATTTTCTTAATAATCAATATTATTATTATATTAATTATTTATTTAATTAATATTATATAATTAAAGAATATAATTATTTATTTTCTTATTATTTATTTACTAATACATAATAACAAATAATTGCAAGTTGAGTTTCATCAAAACGGACAAAAAATACATGTTAATTTTAAAAATAATTAGAGTGGTTCGTTGCTTTTTACTTTATAGTTTTGACAATAATATTAGAAATGATCAAATATTGACACATATAACTTTAAAATGATCTTTGAATTATTAATAACATATTTTTGTAATCATTTGACACAAATATATATCTATTTTTTATTTAAACAAGATGAAATTTTAGATTAAACTAATATTAAAGTAATCGAAAATGCCTTTTTTCTCCCCAAAAATAGAGAAACGCCGAATTCAATGTATTTATTTATTCTATTATTCTATGGTTATTCTATATCGTGTTATTCTACCTTGAGGGTTTTATTAAAATACCAACTCTTCCCCACATTTGACTTTAAAATCACTACATACCAGAGCTACGTGGGATTTTTTAAAACCGAAAAACAAATGAGGTCAGACTAACGATAAACGTTAGGACTTCACTCTTGTTAATATACGACGTTATTCTGAAAATCTGGTGATTTTAATACTTCTTCTTAACAGGCATTGCCCGAGACAGCTCTAAAGACAGGGGCTTTGTGTGACCTTTGATATTATTAATCAAAACCTTTTTCTCATAACTTTACAGGAAAAAAAGTCATAATTTATTGAACTACAAATTTTCATTTTCACGAGAAAAAAGTTGTAATTTCATTAAATTAAGTTGTAATTTTTACGAGAAAAAAAGATGTAGTTTTACAATATTAAAAGTTGAAATTTTATGAGGAAAAGAGTCATAATTTTACAAGATTAAAAATTTTACTTTTACGAAATTAAAAGTCATAATTTTATTAGGCAAAATTCATAAAATTATGAGATTACAAATTTTAATTTTACAAGGAAAAAAATTTCATTTTACAAAATTTTATTTTTATTTTTTATTTTTTATATTTTATTTTTTATTTTTATTCATTTTATAAGAAAAAATTCATAATATTTTGATATTAGAAATCATAATTTTATCCCGCAAATGTCATAATTTTATGGGATAAGAAGTCATAATATGACAAAACAAAAAAATTATAATTTTACAAGAAAAAAGATATAATTTTATAAGATTAAAAATTGTCATTTTATGGAAAAAGTTGCAATTTTACACAATTTTAAGATTGTAACTTTACAAGAAAAAAGATGTAATTTTACGAGATAAAAAATTTTATTATTCATTTTACTAGAAAAAGTGTCATGATAAAACAAGATTAAACGTCATAATTTTACAAGACAAAAGTCATCAAAGTACAAGATTAAAAATTTTAATTTTATGGTGGAAAAAATGCAATTTTACAAAATTAAAAAATGTACTTTAGAATTTTACGAGATTTAAAGTCATAATTTTAAAAGAAAAAAGTTGTCATTTTAATAAATTAAAAAACTGTGATTAGGCGAGAAAAAAGTTGTAATTTTACACGATTAAAAGTCGTAATTTTACGAGGAAAAAAGTCAAACTTTTATGAGAAAAAAGTCGTAATTTTACAAGAAAAAAGTCATAAAATTCAAGTTACGACTTTATTCTCGTAAATGTACGACAATGTATGACAATAAAGTCGTACTTAACTCTCAAAATCTGGTGAATTTAATACTCCTTCTCAGCAGGCTTTGCCTGAGACAGCTATAAACACAGGGGACCTTTGGCCTGGGTCTACAGTAATATTACGACTTTTTGTTTTGGTCAAATCACGACTTTTAATCTCACAATCTTAGATTTATTTTGACGCGGCCCTAATATACTGAGAAAAACAAAAAAACTAATTTAAACTAATAAATCTAATTTAAAGCACAAACCTAATGTGCTTCTTTTGTACCCACAGCGCCCTCTGTGGCGTCTGCCAGTAGTGCAGCTCCCGGTGGTTGTGTTAAGTCTTAAATACTGCCAAGTTTAAAATCCGAGTTCATTTTGGCCGCGTGCGTGTCACACAAACTATCTGTGACGTCACAAAATGACTTGGGTGGGAGGGAAAAAAACAACAACTAGCTGGAAAACCTATTTGGAGAAGCTGCAAAGAAAATATGTCTATGCCAGATTGTATTGCAATGACACGTGATGACTTAATTGTCAATAAATACACTTAAAGAAACAAAATCCCACACGCTCATAAGCGCGCAGCGTCAGTGGCGTCGTGACGTCATCTCCCCTCGACGTACGCGCGACGCAGACGACGTCGGCTGTAACAACACAGCAGGACGCGACTTGCCTAAGCTAACCGTCGGGAGGGGTGGGTGGGGGGAACCCAAAAACTCTCCGGGCCCAGTTCGACTTCACGGCCAAGTAAGTGTGTCGCGTCGCGGCGGTACTTGTACGTAGCCGTTTGTCGGCGCAGCCTGCCTGCCTGCGTGCTTGCTAGCGCCGATGCTAATGTCCAGCGATGTTGCTTCCTAAGCTAGCAGCTAGCTATGTTGCTTCCTAAGCTAGCTAGGCTAGCTAGCTGTGTAGCATGTCATGTCATGTCACGTTTACTGTGCGAATTAACAGCGTGCGGTATGGAGCAGTATGACGGGGGGAGCTTAATAGACCCCTGCGGGCCGCTGAATGAGGTCATCTGCCGGGCAGGAGACCGCAGCATCACCTGCTTTCATGGGCATGCTAACATGCTAACAGGGCAGAAACACATTTCATTTATTTGTTCTTTTCATGGTAATGCGCTGCCAAGAACACAAATACCGGTTCATACAAACTCGATAACACGTAGTAGGACGAAGATCAAATGTTATTTAACCTACCCCCTTCTCTTACCACAACCTAACATAGGCAAATCATTATCTATAAATACATACTAATTGTCACTTACCATACAACTTCTGTGTTTTTGTTCATACATACAGAATTTTGCCTTATACGAATATATTTGACACATTAAAAAGATCAACAATATATAAACTCAAACGTTTGGGCCCCAATACAGAGCCTTGAGGGACTCCGCAAGATTTCCTGACATTTGGACACATATCCAGACAAAATCGACGTATTGTTTATTTTCTAATATGGGGTTTATAAGGTAGCTTTTGTATGAGCATACCTCTCACGAAACATGAGCTGTCCTCAGCGGTGGTTTTTGTTAGGGTCAGGAGCCCGCTGGAGCCGATCCCAGGTGACTTGGACTTGGTCACTTGTCAATTATATAGAGACAGCACACAATTTTTTTTAGGAACATTTATTTTCTTTCATGCCTGCATCCGGGTCGGACCCGGATAAGCGGAAGAAATTGGAATGGAAGGGAGCACACAATTTAGAGTCGCCAGAGAACCGGACGTGGGAGTGAGTCCGGAGGAAAACCCCACTCAAGCACGGGGAGAAGGTGTAAATGGCGATTCCATTCCATTTTCTTCCGCTTATCCGCGTCCGGGTCCCGGGGGCAGCAGTCTCAGTAGGGAAGTCCAGACTTCCCGGTCCCCAGCGACCTCTTCCAGCTCCACCGGGAGGACACCAAGGCGTTCCCAGGCCTAGGTCTTCCCCGGGGCCTTCTCCCGGCTGGGCATGCCCGAGCCCTTGCAGTACCCTTGCAAGGGTGTAGAGCTGGTCCAGTGTTTCGCGACCGGGATGAAAACCACATTGCAGCTCCTGTAACCGAGGTTGGACTAACGGTCGTACCCTTCTTTCCAGCACCCTGGAGTAGACTTTCCCAGGGAGTCTGAGGAGTGTGACCCCCCCCCCCATAGTTGGAACACACCCTCCGCTCACCCTTTTTAAAAATGGGGACCACCACCCCGGTCTGCCAGTCCAGAGGTACTGTTCCCGACTTCCGTGCAATGGGGATTTTAAATCGCGACAACCCAGTTTGGAACCCGGCTTTGCGACCGTGCTGCCCAACCTACAACTTGTACAGTTCACGTGTAATTACACAATAAGAGAATAATCGACGGGCGGCGCACACCGTAATTGCTTGGCACGCCTTTTGCTTTTAATGACAGCACGGCGCGATTTTTACGTAATTACATGACTGCTTTTAGCAGGGCTGCACAAAAGATTGAAAAGGAAAAAAAACATCATGATTGGTCGTGATAATTGAGGTCGTGGGAGACATGAAAGTACGCAAGCGAAATAAAAAGCTAGACAAATAGGTTTACAACAGGGCTGTCCCAAAGTGCGGGCCGGGACTCTTTTTTTTTTTTTTTTAATGGCACAATCCAAAAAACAAACCAAAACGCCCACAACGATAGCAAAAATGAAAAAATTTAGCAGTAATTTTACTAGAATAAAGTCAAAATATCAAGAGGAAAAAAAAGTTGTAATTTAACGTGAATGAATTTATGAGGAAAATGTAATTTCTATAGCATACAGTTGAAATATTCGACAAATTTTTTTTTTTAAGAAAAAGAAACAAAAGAAAAATCATTAGCTCGTGTAAAAAAAGTTCTCACTGAAATAAAGTTGTAATTACGAGAAGAAATAGTTGGGGAATTTCAAACAAAACAGCAGCGAGTTTACGAGAATAAAGTCAAAACATCGAGAGAGAAAAAACAAATTTACAAGAATAAGGTAGTGGTAATAAACTTGAAAAAAATGTTTCAATTTAATATCATTCAGGGAAAATAAAATCATAACATGGGGGGAAATAACATCATTTTGGTAACTGAAGTTGAAAACTTGAGACAAAAAAGACATTTTTAGTAAAATGTTACAAAAAGAAAGTCAAAATTAAAGTAAAAAAATTTAACCCCTCAAAAAATGAAGAAAAAGCGTCTGTAATTTTATGGGAATTAAGTCAGTGTTTTGTGTCTAATGTAATTTTATTTAAACTTCAGAACTTTCTTCTTTTTGCATATTTTTGTGTTTTTTTTATGCCTTACGCTAGACGGCGCCGCCTGTGAGCACTTTTCAGCTGGAGGGGGTTTCCACAGAACATTCAATATAGCGACAAAAGATCCACTTTCTCGTGAAATGAAAAACTCATCACATGAAGAAAAGGTTGCGTTTCACATTTTGGGGGTTTCGGGACCCCCTGGGAGAGAACACAGTGAAAATCTATTTTGTTCATGGATGAGGGGCCCCTTCTATAAGTGTATCCAGTCACGTGTAGTCCCATTGTAATGTGTGTTTTTTTATTTTTTTTTTAAATAAGCGAGGGGAGCCAGGCAGCGCCACAAATGACGCATGAGAAAGGAAATATCCATTGTCTTTTTTGACGTTTGGTCTTGTTTTGGCAGTCTTTGCGCAGGTCTCCTAACCTGAGCAGCTGAATGGAAGTACCCAAGGCGGCTTGTGAGTGAGGTTGGCCTCCTTTTTCCCGTCCCGTCCGCCGTCTTTCCTGCCGCTGTAATGGTGGAGGAATAACACCTCCATTTGTGTAGGCGGCGGCCGCTGCCTGTGATGTGCCATGGGGTACGACGTGACGAGGTTCCAAGGGGAGGTGGACGAAGACCTCCTGTGTCCCATATGTAGTGGAGTCCTAGAAGAACCGGTGCAGGTGAGGCCCGGGGGAAGAAGCCGGCTAATAATGTGCACGCCTTGATGTAGGGCAGCGGTGTCCAAGGTGTGGTCCGCAGCCCATTCTAAAAATGTAAAACTAAAAAAACAACGCAAATAGTAATTGTACAAGAATAAAGTTAAAATATTAAGAAAAAAGTAATTTACGAGAATAATGTAATAATAAGAGGAAACAAATATTTTTTAGTGAAATTTTTAGAGTAGTAATATGAAAACCAAAAACCGCAAAGTTGTACTTTTTGGAAAATGAAGTGGCTGAAAAATGTATAACGTACCAGGATAAAGTCAAAACATTTAAAGCCCTAATGATGAGATGAAAATGTGCAAGGAAAAAGTTGGAAATACATAATAAAGCTGTCATTTTACCAGAGTAAAGTCTTATATTACAGGACAGTATTAGGAGGACAAGGTCATATTTTAACAGGGGGAAAAAAGTTTTTTTTAATAGCAAAAAAACCCATAACGACAGCAAAACCGGACAAGTCAGCAGTAACAAGAATAAAGTCAAAATATCACGAGGAAAACAACTTGTAATTTTTCCCGTCATTTTACGAGAACATTATGAGACATCATGAGGAACAATCATGTTTTAGTATTATACTACAGAAAATTGTAAGTGTGAATAAAGTGATTTTTTTGGTATTTTGTTGGGAGAGAAAGTTCTCATATTAAGGGAATAAACTCGCATTATGAGAAGAACCTTTAAGAGGAAAGTTGAAATATTTAGGGAAAAACAACCGCAAAAATGGCCAATCAGGTGTAATTTTACAAGAATAAATTCAAAATATTGAGAAAAATGGTGTATTCCAACGGAAAAGTCATAACGGTTACTAAAATACATTGAAATAGTTGGAAAATTTACATTTAAAAAGTAAAATATTAAAAGAGAGAAAGTCATTGTAACAACAAATATGAGGAAATTGTCATTTTAGTAGCAAATTATTAAATTATTTCAGAAAATGTTTTCTAAGGTGTATGAAAACAAAGTTTTAGGTTGAGGAGAAAAAGTTTTAATATGAAAAATAAAATGTAAATACTTGAACTGAAAATAATGTGAGGAAAATGTACAAAGGTGGTGTAAGAAGAGAGGCCAAATATTTAGGGAAAAACAACAAAAATGGTAAAAGCAAAACATCAAGAGAAAAAAGTTGTAATTTAGCAAAGAAAAGTTGACTAGAAAAATGTAATTCTAAGAGCAAAAAGAACGCTGTTTTAGTAGGACAGTTGAAATATTAAATACAAACTTTAGTTTTTAAAATGTTATGTTAGTCATAATAGTATGGAAAAACAAATAAGTTGTAATTTTTTTAAATTGGGGATGGAAAAATTGTAATGTTACAAGAATAAAGTCCAAATATCATGGGAGTAAAGTCAATACTAGGTGAAGAAAATGGAAATAAGTCGGAAAATTAAGATTAAAAAAACAGCAGGAATTGGGGGGGCTGTACCTTTACAAGAACAAAAGAGAAAAAAGTCAAAAGATATTTTTTTGTGGTAATATAAGTAAAACTTGTAAAGATTATTTAAGAAGAAAGTTGAAATATTTGGGGAAAAACGAAAACAAAAATGGAAAAATCAGCAATAATTTGTACAAGAAAACATGTCAAAATACGAAGAGAAAAAGTCGTAATATAACATGTCGTCACGTTTACTAGCATAATGTCATCTGAGGGAAAAAATGTACTTTAATATGAGAAACAGTTTTGGGAAAATTATGTTGGAGAAAAAGTTTTGGGAATAAGTCATAAAATTTAGGCGACTTTAGCTATTTAGAGAAAAACAAAAACAACTGCGGAAATGGACAAATCAGCAGTAGGAAAAAGTCCATTTTTACTGGAATAAGTTGAAATAGGTGGGAAATCAAAAACTGCTCTCATTTTACAAATTTTATTAAGTCAAATTATTAGGAGTAAAAACTCACATTCTAACAAGAAAAACATTCTAAATTTGTAATATTATGAGGAAAAATAAAGTCCCTTTCGATAGCACAGGCTTGAAATATTACAGAAAAATTGTTGATTGTAGTCATAATTTGACAAGACAAAATAATTGAGCAAAATTACGTTGGGCAAAAAGAATAAAATCAAAATATTGTGGCAAACTCACAATATTTGGGGAAGACAATGTATGAGGGTAATTTAAGAAAAAAGTTGCAAAACTATTAATTTTACAACATATTCAAAATTTTTAAGATAAACAATTTTGTAAATTATTAAGAAATATATAAATACAAAATATAGTCAAATCATAATTTTTACTAGAATATTGTACTAATTAATATTTAGTTCTGTGAAATATTAAAGTCAAATTTTTTTATAGTCTGAAGACGTACTGCTACACCCCCAGTGGGGCGCGAGGCATTTAAGGCGCCGCTCAAGCTAAGCTAGTAAGTATGACGTCGGTATTCCGCCCTCCAATTTCCAATATCTGGCCCTCGCTCCCAGGCCCCGCACTGTGAGCACGCCTTCTGCAATGCCTGCATCACGCAGTGGTTCGCCCAGCAGCAGATCTGCCCCGTGGACCGCACGGTGGTGACGCTGGCCCACCTGCGGCCCGTGCCCCGCATCATGCGCAACATGCTGTCCAAGCTGCAGATCAACTGCGACAACGCCACCTTCGGCTGCACGGCCACGCTGCGACTGGACCAGCTGCAGTCGCACCTGAAGGACTGCGAGCACAACCCCAAGAGGCCCGTCAACTGCGAGGAGGGGTGTGGGTGAGTGAGTGATGATCAGCCGCCATCTTGGACTTAGTATACTGTATAAGCATGTGACACAACTTCATGCCCTCCTTCTTCCCATGCGTGGCAGCCTGGAGATGCCCAAAGATGAGCTGCCCAACCATAACTGCATCAAACACTTGCGCAGCGTGGTCCAGCAGCAGCAGACCAAGGTGTCCGAGCTGGAGAAGACCGTAGCCGAGCATAAACACCAGCTGGGAGAACAGGTAAGAATAAAAAAAAAACGTGCAATGCCCAGAGGTGATGTACAGTATAGTTCAAGAAAATAACCGCACCTAAGCTTTGTGGTATAGCAGTTATTTTGCTCTTGTGTTTTCCCCCTTTGTTTCTTAAATTATTCTTAAATAATCCTTAGAAATGCTCTACTCTGACAACTTTATTCCCATAATATTACAACTTTTTCCCCAAACAAATTGTCCCAAATCTCCAACTGTTTGCTTTTGTTTGTTTTTCATAATATCATGACTTACAAATGTACATATTTTATTTATAATGTATCCACTTTGTTACAGAAATGGCATATTTCGTCATAATACAAGTTTTATTCTGGTACAATTGCAGTCGCGTTCAAATGTGACTTTTTTTCTTTTTAATGTTTTGACCTTTTCAACTTTTTGTACATTTTCTTTCCACGATATCGACTTTATTCCCATAATATAGTAGATTTTCCCCAAACCAAAAACTTCCAGAAAATAAATATAACATAAATATAGCATATATATACAGTGAGGGGAAAAAACTATTTGAACCCCAGCTG
>QODF01000292.1:60233-118422 GCA_024372805.1 Oostethus manadensis
GGGCCAGAATCCCCCTGAGATGTGTGCAAACCTTGTGGCCAACTACAAGAACCGGCTGACCTCTGTGATTGCCAACAAAGGTTTTGCCACCAAGTACTGAAGCACCTTTTTCAAAGGGATCAAATACTTCTTTCCTTCATGGAAATGCAGATTAGTTTATAACTCTTTTTGAAACGCATTTTTCTGGATTTTTTTGGTCATTGTTGTCTCTCAGTGTTTAAATAAAGCTACCATTGAAATTATAGCTGATCATTTCTTTGTTGGTGGCAAACTTACTAAATCAGCTGGGGTTCAAATAGTTTTATTCCTCACTGTATTATAATAATAATAATAATTATTATAATGTCAAACATACTTTAAGTCTTGTGTAAAACTGTGGCCTTAAATTAATTAATTACAAAATGAACACACCCACCATCCACCAGTCCGGGCCTGCAGAACTACTTTATCTTTCAGAGAGGTGCACCACACAAAAATGCACGTTAGCCCTCAGTAAGGTCTTCATATCCTACTTTTATGCAGTCCCACACAGTATTGGAGCGAATATGAAAGAAAAAGGGAAAAACTACAGTATAGTCGGCTATCTGTGCATGGGAGAACATTGAAGGTGCATTCAAGGACCGTCAAACAAAGGAGGACACATTTCTGCTAGCATTAAACATAAAAAAACTGGGGGATTTCTAATTGTATATTATTTTGTTAAATGAAATAATGGCCCGCTTTTACAGAATTGATACCTTTTTATGTAAAATTTGGCGTAGTTATCATTGTTGTTGCCAATCAAATCGTTTACCACGCAGATTTATGTTTTACTTAATATAGATAAAAACGTATTTGTCATGTGATCACAGTATCTGTGATTACATGTGATTAACTATAGACAAAAATTCAAATAGTCTCAATTAAATATTTGTATTTGATTGACAGCCCCTATCTATATATCTATATCTGTCTATATCTATAAGTAGATATAGATAGATATATAGGTCCTTGTAAATTTCAACCCATAATATTTAGACTTTATTTGGATATTGTGCATTTTCCCCCACCTAGTTTTTCAATTCCAAACATTATTTTGTCATTTTACAACTAAAAAACTCTATGCTACTAAAATTGTATTTTTTTTTCCCCCTCATAATAGTTAATTTCTGTAAAATTGTAATATTTTTGACTTTTTTGTTTTTTTAAAGAATTTTTGCTATTTGTCATTTCTGCTAATTGTCAAAAAGGACAGCTTTATTGTTTTGTTTGTCAATATCATGACTACAAAAAAGTCTTCATATTTCAACTTTATGCTACTTCCTCATGATGTTACATTACTCTTGTAAATTATGACTTTTTTTTAGATTATAACTTTGTTCTCTTAATATTTTGATTCTTTATTCAGATTTTTCCATTTTAGATGCTTGGACACGTCGTAGCGCGCAGTCTCGGACTCACTGTTGTGCTCTCGCATTCCAGAAACGAGACATCCAGCTGCTGAAGGCGTACATGCGAGCCATCCGCAGCGCCAACCCCAACCTGCAAAACCTGGAGGAGACCATCGAGTACAACGAGATCTTGGAGTAAGTCCGTCGTCTTTGCTCCTGCGTGGTGACACATGGTTTACCGAATGGCGTATTATTGCATTTTGTATGGCACTGTAGAAAGTAAAGTGAGGAATACTTTAGTGTCGGAAGCACTCGTGCATCCCCAGACTGTGATTCTAACACCACCAAAAGAACCGGCTCTTCAGAATGCCATATCACATGTTAGATTTTTGGATTTGTTCAATGAACCACAGCTCCCCTCAGTAAATGCAGCACTCGTGCAGCCCCAGAACACAATGTTACCACCACACAGAGAGCAGATTTTCTGAAAGTCACAGCACATGTCAGAAATCATGTTTCTCCTCAATGACCCGCAGCTCCCCTTGTCCAGGTGGCACTCATGCAGCCCACACCCTGTCGCAACACCCACTAAAGGAGTGGGTTTTCAGAATGTCTCTGCACATGTTGGAATTGATCTTTTCCCCTCAATGAACTGGAGATCTCCCAGTGCCAGTAGCACTCATGCAGCCCGAGACACCAGATTCTCAGAATGTTTCTCCCACAGCTTCCCTAGTGCCAGCAGCACTTATGCAGCCCCCTTTGTATCGCCACCAAGGGAGCGGCTCTTCCCTTTTTTTGTTTTTTTTGTTTTTTGGAGTGGCACTTTCGAATGTCTCAGTGCCCCAGCACTCATACAGCGCCACCACCGTGCTTTACAGTGACTACTTTCAAGCATATCCTAGTTTACTTTCCTTCTTTTATACTTCTTTTTTTTTGTTTTAGGTGGGTGAACTCGATGCAACCCGCCAGGGTGACCCGCTGGGGCGGCATGATCTCCACGCCGGACGCCGTGCTGCAGGCCGTCATCAAGCGCTCGCTCATCGACAGCGGCTGCCCGCTCTCCATCGTCAACGACCTGATCGAGAACGCCCACGAGCGTAACTGGCCGCAGGGCCTGGCCACGCTGGAGACGCGGCAGATGAACCGACGCTACTACGAGAACTACGTGGCCAAGCGCATCCCGGGAAAGCAGGCGGTGGTGGTGATGGCCTGCGAGAACCAGCACATGGGCGAGGACATGATCCTGGAGCCCGGCCTGGTCATGATCTTTGCGCACGGCGTGGAGGAGATCCTATAACTGCAGTACCGCTTATTTCAAGAAAACAAATTGGACTCTTGATACCAACGCCTTAAAGGAAGGACGGCATCGTTATCAAGCTGGCCAGCAGCGTGTGACTGACGGACGATGAGATGTTTACATTTAGTGCATTATATCAGCTGATTGTTGCAACTTCTCGCTGCGCGGGTTCTTTGTGAACTCGGAACCTTTTACCCCGCCCGGACGTAAAGGAGTCCATGAAGTGTTTTACCGGGAGAATACCGCATGTGTGCGAGTCCGCGGTCAGGCGTCACCACATTATCAAGCCTGGTTTTGGAAAAACACCACCGAAGGTTTGCTGAGTGGCGAACATGCTTGTAAATACAAATACAATATGGTAGTCTTTTTTTTCCCTCTGCCTTGTTTATTTGTTTTGCATTGTTTTTGTTGTCAGCGACGGCTTCCCGGGGATTGTGACAGTTGGCCATCTGTTTCCCGGCTTTACGCTGTGACTATTCCGTCAGATGTCCTCTTCTGTGCCATTTTCTTTTATTTATTATGATTGTTCTCTTGCCTTTTTACCGACACTTTTAAAAAAAACACACACACAGAAAAAGCTGGAAGATAGAATTGGGCCTTTCTGAGCGCATTTGACCTTTTATAGGGGGAACCAAGCATCTGTTGTTTTGTCGTCCAGATGTGAAGTGATACGTGTTAAATCTCGGAAGTTGAGCACGTGCGCGCGGGGGTGGGGGGGAGCGGCTGTTTACGCGATGACCACAACGGTTGCCTTTGATTCCAGTTCTTGTCGACCGTGCATTTAGCAGACATCTCTTTAATTGCTACGTGTTCACAGCAGCGGAGATTGTAAAAAGGCGTCGCGGGCGAGGAGGGATGCTCGCCAAACCGTACCGAGACGGAGCAGTAAGCGCTACTTTTTCGTATTCTTTGCTAATGTTTTGGTTGTTTTGTGTATGGGTGTATCACATTGTACAGACAAGCGAATAAAACCTCAAAAGAATGTTTATAGTCGCTATGCAGGGGTGATTATGTTTCTGTATGTTTTGCTGTCTTTTCTTTTTTTTTTTTGGTCCCCTCTGACGACGACGACAGCCATAGAGCCAGAAGGCCGCGCATGTGTCTGTCCTTGCTGCTCAGAACAACATGGGTAAGTCAATGATGTATAATATAAACTCTACATTTCCTTTTTCTTTGGCTTTTGTGCTTCTTTTTACCCTCCGTGAAGGCCAGCAGGGGAGAAATACAATGACAACCATAGAAAGGTGCAACGCGAGCATCTGAAGCAGGGGCTCTTAAATGCTGTCCACTGGTAAAGTCGCAACCCACTTAAAGTAATTTTCCTTTTTTTTTTTTTTTTACTTTATTTTGTGTTTAAGTCATTTTTATTTATACATTAATAAAACATTTTCTTTAAACTTAAATCATTTAAATGTATTTTTTTTTTACACTTAAGTCGTTTTTATTTAAATGTTTTGTCATTTTTTAAATTATATTTTATACATTTTTTAAGGCATTTATATATATATATATATTTTTTTTTTTACTTATTGAACTCATTTTTTTATGTATATGCTTTAAGTTCTTTGTATTATTTTTACACTTGTCAGAAATGTTTATTTACAATTAAGGCATATAAATGTTTTATTTTGTACATTTTTAATTACGTCTTTTTTTCTTTTTATTATAGTTATATTATGAAAATAGTTACAGTTACAAAAAGAAAATTTTCAATGAAAAAGCTGGAATATTTGAAAGTTTTACAGAACAAAAAAACATTCAGCAAAAAATAATTTTCCAAGAGTAAACCTGTAACGTCATATGGAAAAGTAATGTCCTTTTAGTCGCATTCGGTTGGAAGATTAAAGAAAAAATGAGAATACATATTTGTAAAGTCACATAATGAGAAATGATGTAATTTTTGGAAAATATGTTTGGAAAAGTTATACTATGGGAAGGAAATAATTGGAAAATGAAAAAGTGGTTAGCCAACAGTTGACAAAGTTCTGTTTACATTACATTGGAGGTGGACCGGCATCCCATCATGCCTTGTGGGTTTCCCCCCATAAATAGCGCTGCCATTTTTGGGCCTCAGCCTGCCCCGAGAGGCCAGCAGGGAGCGCTGTTTGCCCATGCGGGGCACGGGTCCAGCGTTATGTAAAAACTCAAACCAGGGCACCCGTGACCTCAAAAGCTCATTCGGGTCAACCCGAAACAAAGTTTACGCCGCCAAACTCGGTCAGCAGGCTTGCCGGTCTTTGGTCTCGACGCGTCTGGGTTGGGGTTTGGTTTTCCACAGCTGTTATCCTTATCCTCATTGTGCCGCCTAATCCGCAGCCCGTCGGGGCGGCCGGAATGTCACCCAGAGCCGACGCTCTATTGTTGTCACAGCAACCCATTGGCCGCCGCTTTTGTGTTTTGACTGCGGCCTGTTTTTGGAATATCCCAACAATGCATATTTGAGCAAATGTTGCATATGTTTGTGACCCATCATGAAGTGAAATACAAAATACGGCTTATTATTCTAAGATGGTATGTAGTATTCTACACTGGTCGCTGGGTGTCAGTGCATGTTCTACTGGTGAGACAATAGCCACCCTAGGAAGCACTGTACGGAAACCGGGAGGAAAAGAAAAAGAACAAGGCCCTCTCCCCGTGCATGAGTCTTTATTATGTCTCATTTCCTCTTATGTCTACCATATTGGAGAAAGGTCACTATAGGGTTGTTAGTTCACGTCTAGAGGCTCTAATAATGTTAACATTCTTAGAAGGTAGTGAACGGGTTTTCTGTTATTTTCTCTTATGTCCACTGCATTGAGTAATAGGGCTGTAAGGGTGACTATAGGGGTGTTATTTCATGTCTAAGCTCTAATATGAAAATGTATTTGTAAGGTCTGTAACAGGTTTTCTATTTCTTTGTCTTATTTTCTCTTATGTCTACTATATTGGGTAATAGGAGTGTACGGGTGACTATAGGGGTGTTAGTTCATGTCTAGAGGACTCTAATAATGTTAAACCACTTTTAGAAGGTTGTGAACAGGTTTTCTATGTCTTACATGTCTTGTTTTCTTGTATGACTACTACATTGGGTAATAGGAGTGTAAAGGTGACTACAGGGGTGTTTTTTTGTGGCTCGAGGGCTCTAATTATATTTTTAAAATCTATTTCTATTTAGAAGGTCGTTAACAGGTTTTCTATGTTATTTCCTCTTATATCTACTATATTGGGTAATAGGAGTGTAAAGGTGACTATAGGGGTGTTAGTTCATGTCTAGCGGTCTCTAATAATGTTTACCACTTTCGAAATACGCTTTTTTTATGTCTTCTGTGTATTATTTTCCCTCATGTCTACTTCTTTCATAATGGTAGTGTAAAGGGGACAATGGGGACGGTAGTTCATGTCTACTAGAGGGCTCTAGTAATGTTTTTTAAAAAGTTCATTTAGAAGGTCTTTCCATGCTGTAACGATGAAATCCATCTTGTGGCCTTCATAAAGAAACTACATCAGGGGTTTGCTTACAGCCACGGGTATTTTTGAGATTTTTTGTTAGACTTAGACAGCAAATGACCCCAACGTTATTTTTCCTCACAATATTTAGTTTCTTCTTGTAAAATTGTGACTTTTCTTCTCTGTGGTATTTTTGACTTCAAAAAAGCAGTTTTCCCCATTTTTGATGCGTTTTGTTGTTGACTTTCCGACTAGTTAAAGGTTTTCTTCCCGTACTTGTGGCTTCGTTCCTGTAATATTGTGCTACTTTTTCTCACTTTTCACGGAGGCCCCAACTTTTTATGATATGACTTTTCAAAAGGAACATGTTTTTTTCTTTTCGTATTTCAACCTTACGCGACTAAAAGGCCCCCCCACCATTGTTTTACATGTATTATTCTTGTAAAATTGCGGCGTTTTGTCTTGTTAGAACATGACGGGGGAATACCACAGGGTGAGCACTCTAACCACCAGAGGGCGTACTTTGTGGGTGTTGTTATGATAGGCTGTGATGTCCAGTAGAGTGTATTTATAGCATATATTCTGACACGCATAATGGAATTGCTCTGCCGTTTTAGGTCTTTTAAAAAAAAAAAAAAAAACACATTAAAGTTTTTCCTTTTTTTTTTTTTCGCCTTCCAGGTTTGGACGAATCCGTGTGCGTTCCTTCTCCGGGGAGTCGGACGTGACGCAGGGATAAAAATAAGTTGTGTGAACCCGAACGAGGTGCACGTCTCTCGCAGGGCGCGTGCGTGTCACTCGTGCACTTGCAGACGGGGGAGGATCCGAGGCGGCGCCTGCTCGCCAACGGCCCCAGGAGTCACTCTCTCAGCCCGCCTGCGCGTCTCCGGCTCGGCGGTTGTCCCTGCTCCGCCTTCAGCGCCTCCTCCGGGCCGGCCGGGAAAGTCGGCCGAAGACTTTGGCTTTTCGGGTTCGGCCAGCAGCGGCCCGCAGCAGCCGGTAAGAGAGAGACCGAAGCGAACACGCCACGCAAATGTTGCCGTTGCGTGCTTCCCGGTTGCGTTTTCCGCCGCCCCGCAAAGCGAGCGTGCTGGGAGTTGTCTTTGCCAGCTGATGAAGTTACACGTGCCTATTTACAGAGCAGCGTTTGCACCCCCCCACCTCCCCTACCCCCGTGCTCAACTGCAGAGATGACCAGGCGCCCTGCGAATGCCGCCTATCGCGAGACTACCTTGTACTCACGCTGTGTCTGCTGAGCAGCTTTACAGATGCTCGCTGCTGCTGCGTTAGTCTTCTCTTAGAAGGTAAGCTGGAGTGCGTTGTAGTAGAAAGTATCGTGTCCTGTCCCGCGGAAGGCTGCACAAAGTATGCTGAATACACCGTACCGTGGTAAAAGCAGTGTTGAGTGCATTGTATTGCAGTAGAAAACGCCGAGGAGTACTTTGTTTTGTAGTGGAAAGTACCGTTGGATCGTAGAAGCGAGTAATGACGAGTACGTTGTATTGTCGTAGACTGCAATGATGAGTACATAGTATTGTAGTAAAAATAATTTGGAGGGCATATGTTGTAGAAAGTAACGTTGCGTACTTACATAGTATTGTAGTGGAAAGCAATGTTGAATAAATACGTAGAATTGTAGTACAAAGTAACAGTACGTATGTAGTGTTGTAGTAGAAAGTAATGTCGCGCGCATACATAGAATTGTAGTACAAAGGTTGAGTACCTCCATAGTATTGTAGTAGAAAACTGTCAAGTACATATGTAGTATTGTAAAAGAAATTAACCAAACACGCAAGTAGTACTGTATTGTAGTAAAAAGCAATGTCGAGTACATACGTAGTTTTGCAGTACAAAGTAACATACATATGTAGAATTGTAGTAACAACACATTTCTCTTGGAGAGTAATAAAGTATCCACATACATAGTATTGTAGTAGAAAGTTGAGTCAGATACATACATAGCATTGCAGTACAAAGTAACAGTACATATGTAGTATTGTAGTAGAAAATAATGTCGCGTGCATACATAGAATTGTAGTACAAAGTAATGTTTAGTACCTACATATTATTGTAGTAGAAAACTGTCAAGTACTTATGTAGTATTGTAAAAGAAATTAACCAAACATGCAAGTAGTACTGTATTGTAGTAAGAAGCAATGTCGAGTACATACGTAGTTTTGCAGTACAAAGTAACATACATATATAGTATTGTAGTAGAAAATAATGTCGCGTACATACATAGAATTGTAGTACAAAGGTTGAGTACCTCCATAGTATTGTAGTAAAAAACTGTCAAGTACATAGGTAGTATTGTAAAATAAATGAACCGAACACGCAAGTAGTACTGTATTGTAGTAAGAAGCAATGTCGAGTACATAAGTAGTTTTGGAGTACAAAGTAACATACATATGTAGAATTGTAGTAACACTACATTTCTCTTGGAGAGTAATAAAGTATCTACATACATAGTATTGTAGTAGAAAGTTGCGTCGAATACATACATAGCATTGCAGTACAAAGTAACAGAGTACATGTGTATTATTGTAGTGGAAAGTAACAGAGTACATACGTTGTAGTGGAAGTAATGTCGAGTAGATATGTAGTATTATTGTAGAAAGTAACATCGAGCACATAGAAAGTGACACAGTACATACACTGTTTTGTGGTAAAAGTAATGTCAAGTACATGCGTAGTGTTGGAGAAGAAAATAACAGTGTACATACATGGTATTGTAGTAGAAGTAATGTCCAGTACACACGTAGTAGATAGTGATGAGTACATACAGTAGTAGTAAGGTGAATTATTGCCACCAAAAGAGGCGTTTATTTGAGGCGCGACGTTTTTCTCTTCAAGTGCACCTGACAGGCGTGGATTGGAGTACATCCACAGTACAGTGGAAAATACCGTACATGTATACTGTACATATGCCGCCATCATGGAAATAGTCTGTTCCAGGGTGAAAGGCTGGCACAGGCGATGTTTTCACGGGGTGGGGGGGTGCCCACAGCGCACACGGCAGAGGCGAGCAAAGCGGCAGAAATGTTTGGGGAAGGCGGGCGAAGCGCAGGTAGTGCAGAAATCGCATAGGAAAGAGGGCGGTCTTTGGCTATCTGGCTGCACATCAAGCGACTACAAACTTCTCCTATTCAGCCTTCACTTCCTCCGGCAAGCCTCATTAGCATTCCCCTCATTAGCGCTGCTAACAAATGCAGCATTGCGGCTACTTATTCGTTTTCATTCCGTTCCGTCACATTTCAGCTTTTATTTCGTAGATTTATTTTATATGTAATTCCTTTATTTGAAATATTTTTGTATTTAGTTATTAAAGTAAATTTCACATTTTTGTATTGATTTATTTTTGTTCTATGTACTCGTATTTGCATTATGTTATGTATGTTTTCTTAATTAAATAAAATATAGATTTTTGGTAGATTTCACAGTATTTTGTCTTTTTTTATGTTTTATTTTTATATCTTATAAATAATTATTGTCTTTTCTTTTGATGACTAAAATAGTATTTAAATTGTTGTAGTATCCTAGTGGAAAGTAATGTCGCGTACATGCATTAGTAGTATCCTAGTGGAAAGTAATGTCGCGTACATGCATACGTAGTATCCTAGTGGAAAGTAATGTCGCGTACATGCATACGTAGTATCGTAGTAGAAAGTAATGTCACGCACATGCATACGTAGTATCGTAGTAGAAAGTAATGTCGCGTACATGCATACGTAGTATCGTAGTAGAAAGTAATGTCACGCACATGCATACGTAGTATCGTAGTAGAAAGTAATGTCGCGTACATGCATACGTAGTACTGTAGTAGAAAGTAATGTCGCGTACATGCATACGTAGTATCGTAGTAGAAAGTAATGTCACGTACATGCATACGTAGTATCGTAGTAGAAAGTAATGTCGCGTACACACATACGTCGTATCGTAGTAGAAAGTAATGTTGTGTAATACATAGTATTGTAGTAGAAAGTATAGCCAGAAAAGGAATCCCTCCTGCTACGTGTTCTTATTCCCTGTTACGTAATGCGTAAACAAACTTCGCTTTTCCCCTGGGGCGTCCCGATACTTTTAGCGCGCGGCGTTTCATTTGCCCGGCAGAGACGAGCACTCGGGTTGCGTTTCACTTCCTGCTGACATCGATCCGTGGGCGAGCTGGTGCACGCGCTCGCCGCCATAAAAGCAAAGCGTCTCCTCAGCGGCGAGTGCGAACAGGTTGGGTTTTTTCTGTGTCATTTTCAATGCTGCAGGAGGCGGCCCCCACAAGAAGCTCTTATATAAGCCACATCGCAGTCTTGACTGATGGGCGGCTGAACATTCTTCCTCCTCCTGTCTGTCGTTTTTCCTTTTCCCTGAGAAATCGGTGATTCACTGCGCCGTGACTCTTTTGCTGCTTTTGTTATTTCAGCACCGAGTTGGCTGGCCTGTGAGGTTTTTTTTTTTTTTTGTGGTCCTTTTGGTTTTAGCAGCAATGTGCGGAAGCTTCAGGAGCCACAGATGTGCTTAGTGAATGTGAATGAGGGCCGTGGAAAGGTCCACGTAACGAGCTGATAGTTGACTTGGAGGATCTTTGGACCCTGCAGTGTTTGCATAGCAGTGCAAAGCACATAATTTAAAGCAACGTACACCGAAGCTTTGACTTCCTTCTAGGGTTGGCTACATACAGTATAACACCTTACTTCAAAATATATATCACTTGTATTGTTTTTAGGGCTGCAACTAAGGGTTATTTTCATAATCGATTAATCGTCGACTATTTTTAGATTAATCGGATTTTCACAAAAAAAGACATTTTTAATTTTCTCTTCTTTGCAGTAATCCCTTTAAGAATGCATGAATGGACATTTTCCCTCCAAAAATCATAGCGAAGAGGAAGATCTCAGTCACCAAAATGAAAGTAGCAAAGTATGAACCATCAGTTGACAGACACCACAAACACTCTACTGCAGTTTCACTGTTCTGCCAGTAGGTTTTGTGTGTATGCATGGTAAGAGATCATGGAGAGAGTGCAGAAATGTAAGCTGAAATCAGAATATTTATCGTGCAGTTTTAAATGAAACAATTAATCGATTACCAAAGTAGTTGTAGATTATTTGGATAATCGATTAATAAGTGATTCATCGGTTAATCGTTGCATCTCTAATTGTTTTGTATGCCCACACTTTTGACCCTCGGGACTAATTCAGTCCCTTTTGACTCCTACAAGAAACGCGTGCTTTGTAGACTTGGAAAAGGCATTAAAGGCATTGGGATGGGGGGTGCTCCGGGAGTACGGGATTGGCGGCATGCTACCACGCACCACCGGGTCCTCGTACAACCACGGCAGGAGTCGAGACTGAACGTTGGCCTCCAAAAAAGGCTGCGGTTTGCCACCGATTCTGGTCATCGTTTTTATGGACAGAATTTCTCAGCGCAACCAAGGCCTTGAGGGGGCTCCCGTTTGGACGGCCTTAGGGTCTTGTCTTTGCAGATGGCATCATCAGGCTGTGACCTTCACAATTTACCGGGGGCGGTCTGCAGCCGAATGTGAAGCTTCTGGGATGAGACTCGGCACCTCCGAATTCGAGGCCATAGTTCTCAGTCCGAAAAGGGTGGATTGCACCTTCCTGGTTGTGAGCGAGATCTTGTCCCAGGCGGAGGAGGTCAAGCGTCTCGGGGGTCTTGTTGGTTTGAGTGTGAGGTCGGCACTGGACCGTCGTGGTGAATGAAGAGAGAGCTGAACCTGAATTTACCAATCAGTCTATGTTCCCGCCCTCACCTGTGGTCATGAGCTTTGGTTCAGGACCGAAAGATTGCGGTTACAAGCCCCCGAAATGAGTTTTCTCCTCATGGTGGCTGGACTCCCCCTAAGGCCATCCAGGGTGAGGAGCCCCATGGATGCCCTTCTGGTGACGTATTCTGGGCATGCAGAATACGGGAGGCCGCCCCGGGGCAGACCTAGAAGGCAGTTGAAGGGTTGAAGTGTCCTCCAGGAGGAACTGGAAGAGGTGGCTGGGAACCAGGAACTCTGGACTTCCCTACTGAGACTATTGACCCGGATAAACGGGGGTAAAAATGGATGCATGTCTGCACTCCTGACATATTCTAATGTTTTACTCACAAATACTCATGAAGAACTAACATATCTAAGCCTGCCACATTTGGATGAAATCCACGACGTCACTATCTTAAAAAACTTTGAGGGCTTGCTTTTCGGGTTCCAAACCTGAATGGCTATGTAAAAAAAAAAGAAAAGAAAAGAAATGGTTAAAGGAAAATTTATATTTGGTTTTAGTTGGGGGTAAAAAAGAATTGCAATTAGGGCCATCGATCGATTAAAACAGTTAATCATAATTAATCACACCCCTCAATAGGGTTCAGGTCAGACTCCAAAGTCTGCATTTGGTGTTTTTCTTCAGCCATTCAGAGGTGGAGTTGCTGGTGTGTTTTGGGTCGTTGTCCTGCTTCAGAAACCCAAGTTGTTGTCAGCTTGAGGTCACCAAGAGATGGCCGGACACTCTCCTTCAGGTTTTTCTTTTTTTTGCTAGACACAAATTCGCGCTTACATTTTTTCACAGCAAGTCTTCCAGGTCCTGAAGCAGCAAAACCGCCCCAGACCATCACACAACCACCACCTTATTTTACTCTTGCTATGATGTTTTACTGAAATTCGGTTTTACTTCTACGTCACATGTAATGGGACACACACCTTCCAAAGAAAGCTGAACTTTTGTCTCGTCAGACCACAGAGTATTTCCCAAAGATCTTGGCGATCGTCAGGACTTTTCCTGGCAAAATTGAGACAGGCCTTTTTGTTGGGCAGTAGTAGGTCTTTTTGTCTTTCTTATGGCGGAGTCATGAACACTGACTTTACCTGAGGCCAGTGAGGCCTGCAGTTCTTTGGATGTTGCTGTGGGGTCTTTTGTGACCTCTTGGATGAGTCGTCACTGCGCTCTTGGGGTCATTTTGGTTGACTGGCCATTCCTGGGGAAGGTTCACCACTGTTCCATGTTTTGGCCATTTGTGGATAATGGCGCGCACTGTGGTTTGCTGGAGTCCCAACGCTTCAGAAGTGGCTTTACAACTTTTTTCCACACAAGGCCATGTTGGTAAACGTAAATATAAAAAAGGAAATAACTGCGCGAAAGGTTACGTGAAGCGAAATCAATTTTGGAAATATGGGCCATGAATTTATTCCAAAAAATACTACAGAGTGAAAAATCTTTGAAACATGCAAAACAGAGTTTTTGCATGTTTAATGCCTGCGGCGTCTTGTCCCACTTTGTTTGCCGGCCCTCGAACACACCATCTAACTTTACATACATAATGCATAATTAATTAGATCAATTAGATTGGTATAATGTACGTATGCTTTGGTGATCTTTCCCGGTGACTAGCTAGCGTGCTGCTAATGCTATTAAGATCCATTCTCATCTTCAGTCGCAGACACAAGACCCCAAATAGCTGTCGTGGGCTATGCCTGCCCTTAACTAGCAGCTCCTAACCCAAATTTGAACCCACAGTTCAAAGCAAAAAAAAAAAGCACATTACTGCGTGGAAGTTGTGGGGAGAAATAATGTGCTTTTGCCAAGTTTCTGCGCTTGTGACGTCAAAGATGTGACAGGAAGCGGTGGCGTACGCGCAAGTTCACTCAGAGGCGCAGTCTTGCTTTGCTGCATGCGAAAAAAAACCAAACAAAAAAGGTGCGAGGGAGGCAGCGGCGTGACTCACGGCGTCGCATCTGCATGTAGAATGCCGGGCCCGGCCTCCCGTCGCTTGAAAGGTCAAGTCAGGTGGGCGGCGGCGTGGGCGCGAGAGGAGCAGGCGGAGTGCACGGGGAAGACTTCTCGGGCTACCCCCTTTTCTCTCTCTCTTGTTCTTTCCACCGCCCCCTCCTCCTCCTTGTCAGGCAGCTGCTAATGGAGGGAAACACGCTGCATAGCAACCCAACGTGTCGTCCGTCTCGCCGCCCCCGCCGCTATCTGCACACACTCCAGCTGGGGGGAGGAGGAAAAAAGTCTATTCAGATAAAAAGTAGCGTTCTGAGGCTTGCGCAACAACGGCGGACTTCCTCGACAAGAGGCGCGGGCGTTCACAGCACGCTTCGCTTGCACAAACATGGCGTGGAGGGAAAAAAAAAAAGGTCATCCCCGAGTGCACCTTGTTTGAAAGAGCTTGTTTTATGGCTGCTCACGCGTTTGCCTGCAACGGTGACATTTTTTAAACGGGGGGGGGGGTCGTCGTCGGTGGGACGCCAGCCACTTAAGTGGGCAACACGGCAGGAACACCACGGCCGGGATGACTGGTTAGGCCTTGGTGGAGGTCACTTAGCTTGGAATACACAACAGCGGGCTGCCCTTTCTAGCTGTAAAGTGGGGGGTGAATATGCAAGGCCACATTGTGCATGATTTTGTTCATGAATATGTCGTAATGTTTATTATTCATAATCACTGTAGCGCTGCTTAGGCCAAAACGAGACATGTACATGTTATATTTCTATGGATTGTAATTGATTAGTATTATATTGTTTCATTATTATCTCATACATTATTGTATAGTGTATGTTTAGTAATATATTATTTATATATTCAATATATTTACCTATTTGTCTTTTGCATACAATTTGATTATATATAATGTTAATTGTTCTTATATCTATGTATAATTATATTAAATATAATATGTTTATACAGTATTTAAATATAAATATTATTTATTTTACATAGTATTTTATTTTTTTAATACGTGACTTTTGTCCACACGCTGACGGTGATTTTTGGCCTGCTTTTGCAAAACACCACCTTCAGTTTTTTTTTGGGCAGTGGGCTAATATGGGTTACACATTGTACTATTAAAAAAATAAATAAAATGATATAAAACGTAATAATGATGATAAAATGTCTGCGGTGCCGGTTGAAATGTGCTTTTCATAAGTTGTTGGCAACGCGTCCTTAAAAGAAAATGTGTGTGTGTATACAGTATGTATGTACCATCCTACATGCAAACTAAACGGCCAAACTTACACCTCCCACGTCTGCAGACAACTGGCAGTTGGCAGAAATGTGGGATTCAATTTAAGACGTGGCGTGAAGCCTGAATGTGTGTTTTACAAAGCTGTCAAGTGGTGGGCGTAGCAGGCTTGGATTTATCAGGTATTCATCGAGCACTGTCAAGATTACAGTACAGGAAAAATGTGTGCTTTCTCACGGGGGTCAAATAAAAAATGTTTTTTTGTGCAAAAGTCAAGCAAACAAGTGAGGGAGATGATCTATTTTTAGTATCTTTTCCCTTTGGAAAAATGACTCATCTCAAAAGTAAAGCAAACAAGTGAGAGAGATGATCTATTTTTAGTAGCTTTTCCATGTGGAAAAATAAGCAATAGCCGTCTGATTTCCTCTTCTCTTAAGAGTAAAGCAAACAAGTGAGGGGGGCGCTAAGATTTTACTATAACTGCCATGCGAAAAATGAAAAATGGGATTTTGAGTGCCTCTTTTTTCAAAAGTAAAGCAAACCAGTGAGGGAGATAATAGATTTTTAGCATTGTGTCCATAGAGAAAAATGAAAAATGACTGTCTGACCGCCTTTCCTCTTAAAAGTAAAGCAAACAAGTGAGAGAGATGATGCGTTTTTACTGTAATTGCCATGCCGAAAAAGGGCGTTTAGCACCTCTTTTCACAAAAGTTAAGCAAACAAGTGAGGGAGATTATCTATTTTTAGTATCTTTTCCATGTGGAAAAATGACTCTTTTCTCTCAAAAGTAAAGCAAACAAGTGAGGGGGACGCTAAGTTTTTACTATAACTGCCATGCGAAAAAAACAAGTGAGGGAGATAATTAGATTTTTAGCATTGTGTCCATTCGGACAAATAAAAAATGGTCATTTGAGCACCTCTTTTTCTCAAAAGTAAAGCAAACAAGTGAAGGAGATTCAGCATCATGCGGAAAAAATGAAAATGGGCGTCTGAGTGCCTTCCCCCCTCAAAAGTAAAGCAAACAAGTGAGGGGGACGCTAAATTTTGACAATAATTGCCGTGTGAAAAATGGGCTTTTGCGTGCCTCTTTTTTCAAGAGTAAAGCAGACAAGTGAGGAGGTGATGGATTTTTAGTGTTGTGTCCATAACGGAAAAATGACTGTGAGCTCCTTTCCTCTCAAAAGTAAAGCAAACAAGTGAGGGAGAGGATTGGTTTTTAGCATCTGCTCCCTGCAGAAAAAAAGAAAAGTGGGCGCCTGAGTGCCTTCCAGAAGTAAAGCAGACAAGTGAGGGGAAGATTATTTGGAGCTCCTAAACACGTAGTGCTGTTACAACACCGTTGCAAAGTCGCAAAAGGGACCACTAAATCCCCTCTCTCGTGTTATCGGCAGGTCCGAGTGCTCACGTGATGCGTATTAACGACATTCCGGCAAGCGGCTGAATGAAATATTCATACCCGTTTCTCTAAGCCCCTTCAGAACTTGCTTGTTGTTGTTCCTAAACGTTGGTCCCACCCCGGGATGCTTTTTCCAGCTCTCAGGTCTGTCAGGAAGCCGCCGCACTAAAAGACGCTTGAAGAGGCAGGAGGGAATAACGCGGAAAGTCATACTTTCACGGCTATCGATTCTTTTTCACGGTCGGACGCTTTTTCCAGGCCCTGCCGGGCAGCGCTGACCTTTGGGGAGGGTTAAGCCGAGAGCCGCAGGCTTTGGGAGGGAACCTTTTCATTTGCTTTCGCTCCTCCAATGCTTTCCTCGTCAACTTCCTGCCCCGCCGCTTGTCCCGCCTCCCGGGCGATGAAAGGCGTTATGCCTTTTTGTTTTCCCGCCGCGGGTGGGCTTTCTAAATTTGCCTGCCCACGTCAGACCTCATTTGACATTTCAGTCACAAAAACACTCTGCTGGTGGGCGGCGGGGGAGTCGGGGTCCTCAGCCAAAAATACCGCGCCGTCCCGCCAAATGTCTTGTTTTGTAGGCCAGCCAGTGGAAAAGGATGTCTGGCGCTTCAACTCCCGAGAGTCCAAAGTTTCACTTTCTGCCTGACATACTTTTCTACTACGCCACGCAGTACTACTGCTAACCGCCACGCAATACCGCGATCATCTATTCCGCAACGACGCTCCACACCGTTCCAAAGGGTTTTTCCTCACAGAAACACACAACTGTGGCCGTCATAGCAGCTTTAGCAAGGGCCCAGGCAACGCGTGAAAACACACTTTTCACATTCTTGACTCATGCAAGTGTAAAAAGAAGCTAAGTACTGTTAATAAAACGTAAATAGAAATAGTCTGTTCCAGGGTCAAACTGTGGCCACCATTAAAGCTTTTTTTAAGGCAGCGTTTTAAATCACATTTTAAACATCAAAGTGTAAAAAGAAGTTAACCGCTGTGTAATAATAGAAGTAAAGAGAAAACGTCTGTTCCAGGGTTAATCTTTGACCATCATAAAAGCTTTACAGAGGGCACAGGCAAAGTTTTAAAACCCATTTTTTAAAATGCCTAACTGTCCAAGTGTAAAAAGAAGTTAAGCGCTGTTACTAATAATGTGAGGAGAAAGAGTCTGTTCCAGGGTCAAGCTGTGGCCAATGTAGAAGCTTTTTTGAAGTGTGCAGGGTTCCAGGAAGTGCTAGAAAGGGTTGCTGATGTCGGCGTGGTGCTTCTGCTTCTAGGTTGTGAGAAGTCTTTAACTTTGCCGCCCTCGTTGGCATCGGGAGAAAGCCGAGCCGCCCGCCCACCCCGTCTTCCGCCTCGTCGTCTGTCTCGCCCGAGCTGTGGCAGCATGTCCGCCCCCGCCGCCGCAGAGGTGAAGGAACTCAACCCGGTGGACTTCATCCAGCTCCAGCAGTACATGGAATGTGAGTAGGGTGGACCCGCCGCACCTCACCTGCCACTTCCACCCACACTCCCAGCAGATGCACACCAGTGAAGAACCGGCGCCGAAACAGCTCACCAAACTATTAAAGATTTCTAATCTCTTATTACATTATTACTTTTATTAATATTACATTTATTGTCTTATTTTCATTCTTTGCAAAATATATTTTTGTTTTGTTATTACACATCACACTATTCATCTTTTTAGATTGTTATGATTATTATTTTAATTATATATAGTTATTAAAGATGAACATAAGTTATTGATTTTTTTTGGTCCATTTAAAATTGTGTATATAAAACGACTATATTTATTTTTGTATATGTTAATTAAAATAATTATGTTAGCCAATTTCAATATTTTTGTATTACATTTATTGAGAAAAAATAATGTCATAATTTTGATAACATTTATACAGTAATGATTTTATTTATTATGATATATTTGATATATATTATTATATTTATATTATATATATTTATATTCATATAATATATGTATAAACGTTACGGTTAATGACCATGAGGTGAAGTGGCATAGAAAACGGATAATATTTTTTAAACATTTTCTAAAAATTAGAATGAATACAAATATTTGTAATAATTTTAGTAAATTTCACATAATTTTTTTGCTTTGTTTAGTATTTTATAAGTATAATTGGTATTATTATTTTTGTTTTATTTTAATAATAAAAGCAATAATAGTAATGTTTATTTTTAAAAATATATGATTTATTATTACCATTTTATTTGCATTTGTGAGTATTTCTCTGGATTTTAGTGATTTCAAATATATTTTTTGCTAAAAACATCTGAGGGGAATATTTTCCTATTAAAAGTAAAGAAATGGCGATAACGCAAAGTCCGACTCTGGTGCAACTTGTTTTGTCGTCACGGAATCTTCCCAGTACATCAGTTTTTCCCCCTCCTCGTGTGACCTCTTCCAGATTGCAGCGTGAAGGTGAAAGACGTGCTGCGGGAGTTTGATGCAGATGGCCGCCTGGCCCGCCACAGACACGGCGAGGTGAGCGGAGGGGAACGGGATGTCCCGGCTTTCCGGCCCCGAACGTGCGATCGGTTCTCAGCGTGGTCAACATGGAGATCATTTTACCTTTGGGTAGCACACTGGCCGCTCGTTGGACAAATAAAATTTCACGAGAAAAAAAACAGCATGAAAAATCAGCAGTATTTTTACAAGAATAAAGTCAAAATACGAAGAGAAAAAAATAATGATGCAATATTGAGGAATAATAATTTTTTTAAGCGATAATATTATGAGAGACAGAGCGCCAAGTTAAAAAAACATTTTTTTAATCGTTTTGTGGGAATAAAGTTCAGCTATTGTGTTTGTGTAGTCATAATTACAAGAAGGTTGAAATTATTGAAAAAGACAAAAATAAAGTACAAATATTACGACAAATAGTCATATTCTTAAGTCACCAAATTATGGCAATAAGGTCAGAAGTATGGGGGAAAATTACGAGAATAGGAATTTTAAAAAAACAGCAATATGTGAAAAACAGCTGTAATTTTACTAAAAAAGTACAAATGTTACCCAAAAAAAAGTAATTTAATGTCAAAATATTATGGCAAAGTCAAGATTATGAGGGAAAAATAGATATAATAAAAATATTTAAATAATAGGAATAAAAAAAACAGCAAAATGAGAAACACAGCTGTAATTTTACAAAAGTAAAACGTTAAGAAAAAAGTCATATTTTTAAGTCACTGTATTATGGCAATAGTCATAATTATGAGGAAAAAATTACAGTAAGAATGTTTAAATAATAGGAATAAAAAACAGCAAAATGAGAGAAACAGCTGTAATTTCACAAAATCAAGTACAAATATTAAGAAAAAGTCATATTTGAGGTCAAAATATTATGGCAATGAAGTTGAAATTATATGAAGTTGAAAATACAAGACTATTTAGATAATAGGAATAAAAAAAACAGCAAAATGAGAACTACACAGCTGTCATTTTACCAAAATAAAGTAAAAATATTTAGAAAAAAAGTCAGATTTTAAAGTCAAACTATTATGGCAATAAAAAAGTTGTAAAAATGATGGGCAAATGACAGGAAAAAGGTTTAAACTTATGATGTGTAAATAATAGTGGAAGTTTTAGTAGTGGAATGAACTTGTAATATTACGAAGGAAAATAATGTCAAAGCTGAAATGTTCAAAGAAAAATATGTATTTTGAAGTTGTAATATTGTGAGAGACCATAAAGAATAAGTCATAACATTATGGGAATAATATCCCATGAAAAAAAGTTTGATATTTTTAAAGAAGAAAATTGGAATATGTGACGCAAGCGTGTTTTTTCTTTCTGTATTTTGTACAAAATACAGAAAGGAAATTTGTGTAAGAAAAGGCCATCAGCTCCCCAGCTAAGAGAGGACGTAGCGCCACCTGCTGCACGTCAGCGCAAGCGTACCGAGCGCCGCTAAAATGTCCCGGTGGAGCGGCGGCGAGTGAATGAATTATTAGTGGGGCAGGCCTGGGGGGCATCGGCAAGAACAAGAAATGGGTTTGTGGTTCAGCGGCGTGGAGGGACCGGCGCCGAAGCCCTCCGGCCTCCAATCACAAGTCACCCCGAATACGCGGCCGAGCGGCGACGGGGACTTCCGCCTGCTTTGCGTACGCGTGTGGGTGTGGCCGCGGTTTTATCGGAACCTGAAGCGAGCGTGCTGGTGTGCTTGCAGTGCATCAACGAGGAAGGCTTTCGTCTCTTCCTCAAGACTTACTTGGAAGTGGACGACTTCCCACCCGATCTGTGCCAGCGCCTCTTTCGCTCCTTCCAGAACTCTGAACCCGCCCAGCTCGACTGTGCCAGTGAGATCACACACACACATAGCCCTTGAGACAGATGGCCGCCACACACACACACATTGAGTTGTCTTTTTTGAAAACATGAAAAAACACTCCGGGCCAAAAGAACGAGTCCAAACAAACGGACTGTCGTCCTGTCAAAAAGTCATCATTTTACAGGAATAACGTCATAGTGTTATTGGAATGAACTCATACGAGAATAAAGTAATACGGGATTAAAGTCATATTACAGGAATAAAGTCATAGTTTTAAAGGAATAAAGTTATACGGCAATTAAGTCATAATATTGGAATAAAGTCATATTACAGAAATAGAGTCATACAGGAATAAAGTCATAATGGTATTAAACTCATGAGAATAAAGTAATATAGAAATAAAGTCATACGGCAATTAAGTCATATTATGGGAATAAACTCAGCATTATGGGAATAAAGTCATAGCATTATGGGAATAAAGTCATAGCATTATGGGAATAAAGTCATATTACGGGAATAGAGTCATATTATTGGAATAAACTCATACGAGAATAAAGTAATATAGGACTAAAGTCTTACGGCAATTCAGTCATGTTATGGGAATGAAGTCATATTACTGGAATAAACTCAGCATTATGGGAATAAAGTCATATTACTGGAATAAACTCAGCATTATGGGAATAAAGTCATATTACTGGAATAAACTCAGCATTATGGGAATAAACTCATTAGCAATATGGAAATAAAGTCATATCACAGGAACAAAGTTATAATATGGAATAAAGTTATAATATGGAAGGAAAGTCATTATGGGAATAAAGTCCTAATATAACAGCAATAAAGTTAGAATGTTACAGGAATAAGGTAATATGGGAATAACATATGGGAATAAAGTAATAATACAGGAGTAAAGGCATCATATAACAAGAATAAATATTACAGGAACAAATTCATAATATTATGGGGAATAAAGTCATAATATTATTGGAATGAAGTTATAATTATTGGGAAAAAGATGACCTGCGATTGGCTGGCGACCAGTCCAGGGTGTGCCCCGCCTCCCGGCCAAAGCCAGCTGGGATAGGCTCCAGCATCCCCGCCACCCTCATGAGGATAAGCGGCATAGAAGATGGATGGATGGGAAGAAGATTACAAGAACAAGATTTGAATGATTGGGAAATTAAGAAAAAGTCTTGTAACCTTGCCAGAGTAAAGTCGCAATTTTACGAGAATAACCTTGCAATATTAGGAAGGAGAATAATATAAAAAAGATTTGATTTTTTTGAAAAGTCGTTATGACAAAACAATGAACAAAATTGTTAATTTGGAAACATGAGTAAGTTATAATTTTATGGGAATACAGTAAAAAATAGTACAGTAAGAAAAAGAGAAATATTATTGAAGAAGAAAGTGAAAATACTTGGAAAATTCAAATAATAAAAGCAAAAATGTTTTTATTCACATGCATCGCAAAGCTGAGATGCAAATCTGAAGAAGAATCAGACTGCTGCTCAGCGTCGCTATTATGCCAAAAAAGTCGTAATTATGAGGAAAAATGTACAAAAATACTCTGTTTTAGTATGTATTCAAAAGTATTTGTGCATTGTTTACAGTAATGTATCGTAATACATGCCGTGTGTTGAGCAGTAAATACGTGAATGCACTGTTTGTGCAGAGGAGGTCTTTCTGAAGGACGTTTCCTGTTACTTCTCCCTGCTGGAGGACGGGCAGCCGCGGGACAAGCTGGAGGGTACGTCCTTTTGTGTCCTTGCTTCTTCCCAAATAACTCCCGCCGTGTGCCCGCCCGCCTCTCCTAGTACTTCATTCCCGTTCCTTTTCTCCTCAGTCGCGTTCAAACTCTACGACAGAGACGGCAACGGCGTGCTGGACAGCTCGGTAAGAACCCCGTCACCATCAGAGAGCGGACCGGAACAAGTCTTTTTGTCTTGTTTCAACGTCAGGAAGTGGATCGAATCATCGCTCAGATGATGCACGCCGCCGAGTACTTGGGATGGGACGTGTCCGAGCTCAGGCCGGTAAGTCCCTCCGCGTCCTGAGGCCTCTCGCAGAGCTGGGAAACCCGTTTGGAGGTAACGTGACTCTCCCGCAGGTCCTGAAGGACATGATGAAGGCGATCGATGCTGACAGCAGCGATACGGTGTCTCTGGAGGAGTGGGTGGAGGGCGGCATGACCAACGTCCCGCTGCTGGTCCTGCTGGGCTTGAAGGTAAACCACATGAAAGCTTTTTTTTTTTTGCCGCCTCCTCGGCTTTTATGCACGCTCAGCACTGATGTCATGCCCCACCCGCATTTCTCAAACCACATGGCTCAATCTCTCTGTTGCTGGTTCAATCCTCACATAATTTGTTCAACATGAGTCTACATTTAAAATTCCCCGCTTTTTTACCTGCCAAATTCTTCATTCCAACATTTGACTTTGAACCAAAAAAATTCCCCCATTTTCCATATTTTCTCTGGCATATTACCCATTGAAAACAAACAAACAATTTCAAGGAGTGGTTGGGTCGATGGTTCAGTCCAGTCAGTAGATTTCAACTCAATTTATATTTCAGCAGTCGTCCTACATTGCAGTGTAGCCTCAGCATTTATTGGTTATAGAGTGGTCACCTCCCATTCTGCTGGTGGCTGGTTCGATTCTCAGTTGATGAATTGATTTGAACACAGTTCTAGGATATCTCAGCAATTGTCCTACGTTTTAGTTCATCTTCAGCATTTGTTGGTTGTAGACTGGTCTCCTCCCATTTTTGTAGTTGATGGTTCGATCCACACCTGGTGACTGGATTTCAACATAATTCTAGAATATTTCAACAGCGCCCTACATTTCAGTTCAGCTTGAGCATTTCTTTTTTGTACAGTGGTCACCTCCCAACCGAATGGTTGCTAGTTCGATTCTCAGTCCTTGTGTAATTTTTCAATGTATTTTTACATTTTCTACATTTCATTTGATCTTCAGCACATCACAGTGGTTGTCTCTTAGCCTGATGGCTGCTAGTGCAATACTCAGTCGTCGGGTAGATTTCAACACGATTGTATAATAATTTGACGTTCAATTTATATAACATTTCAGCTTCAGCACTTCACATCATTATGTGGTTGTCTCCCAACCTGATGGCTGCTGGTTCGATCTTCGGTAGATGAATATATTTCAACACAGTTCTAGGATACTTAACCGTTCATTCTACATTTCAGTTCATCTTCAGCATTTCATGGTCGTAGAGTGGTTGTCTCACAACCTAACGATTGCTAGTTCGATTGTCAGTACTCATGTAAATTTTCAACGTATTTATACATTTTCTACATTTCACTTCATCTTCAGCATTTCACGGGTCGTAGAGTGGTTGTCTCTTAGCCTGATGGCTGCTGGTTCGATCCTCAGCCTGTGGATTTCTGTTTTGTGTGTTTCTTATAATATTTTGACTTATTTTCTTTAATATTTCAACTATATGCTACTAAAATGATGTTACTTTTTCTAATGACGATGTTTTCTTATTAGATTTTCTTATTTTGACGTTATTCTAAATTAACGTCAAAATTAACGTAATTTAAAATTACAGCTGTTTTTTAACCATTTCTGCTAAGGGGGGGGGGGGGGTACCCACTATTTCAACTTTATCGTCAATGTTCTTCTCATGATTATGACTTTATTCCCATAATATTTTGACTTTAATTTTGTAACATAACTTTTTCTGAAACCTAATTATCCAAAAATGGCCCTCGGGGCACACTTTGGACACCACTGGTTTAGATCTGTTTGTATCTGTTATGATTTTTTGTTTTTTAGTACGAGGTAAAGCACTTTAAATTGTGACTCGCATGCTGGAAAAGTGTGGGCACCCCTGTACAATAAATACACTAAATATGAAAAACGGACCAAAAACACGTCCTCTTCAAACCGAAATGGCCGACCGGCCGAACTGAATTTAGCCAAACTGGCTTGTGGTGAATTTTTTTTTTTTGTGTTGTAGTCCGAAGTGGCGTCGGGCTTTTCCAACAATGCCAGGACTTCCCTGTGGGGCTATTTATAGCCCCTCATGTCATAGGGGGCACTTTAATTAAGCTTCTGCTGTTTTTTCTTTTGCCTAATTTTCAGCAAGTGCTGCATTTGGGTAAGAGCGCTATTAACAAATGGGCGGCCGCCTACTCCATCCTGCGATTGGAGATTAGCGCAGGACGCCGCGACACCTTCTGCCTCGTCAGCCATGTGATTAGGGGAGTGCAGTTTACACCAGGGGGGTCCAAAGTGCGGCCCGGGGGCCTTTGCGGCACACGGCTGTTTTTTTGTTGTTTTTTTATTGACCTTCGGGACGTTAAAAATAAAAATATATATATTATTTACCGAGAACACTAAAACAAATCAGCAGTAATTTTACAAGAATAAAGTCAAAATATTATGAGAAAAAAGTCACAACTATATATAGACACAATTGTTTGGGAAGAATATTATCAATAACAAAAATAGAGGTGAAAAACAAATTGAAAAAAGTAAAAAAATAAAAAATTTTAAGTCAAAATATGAGACAAAAAAACAAGAAAATTTGTTATAAGAATAAAATCAGAATATTTAGGGGGGGTGGAGTCAAACAAGAAAAAAGGCACTTTTTTTTGAAGAAGAAGAAATTTTGTAATATAATAAAAAGGTGAAATATTAAAGAATAAAATGCCTTTTTTAAAGTCATATGAGAAACAAAAAAAACACAAAGCTGTCATTTTTGGAAAATGAGGTTCAGGAAAATGTTTCAATGTTACAAGAATAAAGTCAAAATATTGAGAGAAGAAAAATGTTTTTGTACATCCCTGTTTTTTGTTTTTAGAATAAACTCGTAATATTATGAGGAAGAAAATTCTATTTTCTAATATAGACTTGAAATATTACATACAAATATATTTTAAAGTCATAATATTATGAGAAATAAAGAAAACAAAAGAGTTATCATTTTTGGAAAATTAGGGAATGGAAAAAGCCTCGGGAAGGAAGTCAAAATATTACAAGAAAAAAGTCAAATTTTATTCTAACAAGAAAAGTTAAACTTGCTACTTGAAGAAAATAATTTCATTTCAGTAGCCAAGTAAGTTGAAATATTACAATAAAAAGACAATTTTTTATAATTCTAACGTTGCGTAAAAATATTGAGGAAAAAGTCATATTCTTTACAGACGTGCAGTAGATTCTCAGCAAACGAACAAGACCCAGCATTCATGATATGCACGCCCTTAAGGCTGTGGAATTGGCCAATCAGTTATTCATTAAAAAAAAAAAGAATGACAAAGGCTCAGCCAATGATCAGTTGCAGGATGATCAAGGACAGTCTGGAGTTACCTGTAAGTACTGTGACAGTTAGAAGACGTCTGTGTGAAGCTAATCTATTTACAAGAATCCCCCGCAAAGTCCCTCTGTTAAAAAAAGGCATGTTTAGAAGAGGTAACAATTTGCCAAAGAGCACATCAACTGGCCTAAAGAGAAATGGAGGAACATTTTGTGGACTGATGAGAGTCAAAGTGTTCTTTTTTGGTCCAAGGCCCGCAGACAGTTTGAGACGACCCCCAATCTGTGAATTGAAGTCACAGTACACAGTAAGACAGTGAAGCATCATGATATGGGATGTTTCTCCTACTATTTATCCCATAGCAGGGATCATGGATGAGTTTGCATATGTCAGAACACTTGAAGAGGTCATGTTGCCTTATTCTGAAGAGGACATGCCCTTGAAATCAACAAGACAATCACCCCCAACACACTAGTAAACCAGGAACATCTCATGTTGTGGAGGGGCCGGCCCGATCCCCAGACCTTCATCCTTCATCCAACTTTGTGGGCCGACATCAAAAAAGCAAAAGCAAGAACTGTTCATGAATTGTGGAATGCCGGTAAAGAATCTTGGAGGGGGGGTAAGAGCTGAAAGGTGCCACAAGTTGGTAGAGTCCATGCCACACAGATGTGAAGCACTTAGAAAAAAACTAAATATTACTTTAGTCCTTCACGGGATTGACAGATCCTGCAACCAACAAAGGCAGACGCTGCTATTTTTGGAACAACTAATTGGCCAATTACACAGCCTTAAGTGTGCGTATCATGGATGCTGGGTCTTGTTTTCTGAGAATCTACTGCACCTGCTGGTACTTGTTTGCCATGTAGCAATAAAAAGAGCGGGTTAGTCACGTTGGACTGCTATTATTTTGAAATACATGTGCTGCTGTACAAAATACGAGCCGGAATAAAGTAAAACGGTTTGGACACCCCAGCGTTAAGAGATTGGGTTTTAGGTGGCCTACAAAGTGTGAAGTTCTGCTCTCCACGGTCTAGATGACCCAGACGGACGGTCAGCACCTGTGGAGGATGAAGCATTTCAACAAGCCCGCCTACTGCAACGTGTGCCACAACATGCTGCTGGGACTGCGGAAGCAAGGCCTGTGCTGCACCTGTGAGTACCTGGCGCCGCCACAAGGGGGAGACAGAACTCTGTGAGCTTCTGCTGTCCACCCGCAGGCTGCAAGTACACGGTCCACGGCCGCTGCGCCAACAAGAACCCGGCCCCTTGCGCCAGGACCTACGTCAAGTCCAAGAAAGAGACAGGGGTACGCCCGTCTCCATAGCGACGCCTTCCTTTCTCGTGGTTCTGTGAGTGTCACCCACGTTTTGTGTTTTCTTTTTTTAGGTTCCGGCGCACGACTGGGTGAGCGGCAACTGCGACTCCAGGAAGTGCGACAAGTGCCAGAAGAAGATCAAGAGCTTCCAAGGCCTGACGGGCAAACACTGCGTGTGGTGCCACTCCATGGTGGGCAGCGCAACCTTTTGGGGGCATTCAAGGGCATTTCAAGGTTAAAAGGGATGGGGGGGGTGTCTGTTTTCCAGCGCCACGATGCCTGCGCCGCCAAAGAGCCCAGCGAGTGCACGTGCGGCCCGCTCCGAGACCACATCCTGCCTCCGTGGGCCGTCTATCCCGTCATCAAGGTACACGTCTGAATAAGCAAGGAAAGGTGAAACTAAAAGAAGCAAAACAAAACTTTTCTATATTTGTGTTTTCCTATATGTTTTAATGATGTGAATAATTAATACAAAATTGAATGAAATGGAAAAAATGTCCAACTAAAAAGAGGAATAAATAGTGTATGTAAATAGAAAACAAAATACATGAATCGATGAATAAATCCTGATCTAGAAATGTTACTTCTTACTCTTTCCTTTTTTCCCCTTTTTTAATAAGTGTTCAGCTATCAAAATAAATTATCATAATATTATAGTACCGTTATAAAATTAAAAAGCAAAATAAATACAGTAAGACAAAAGTTAAAATTGATAATAGTCATCAATTAATCTAAATTAACTATCTAAATTAACTTATCTAAATGTTAAAAAAATGTAAAAATACTTCTAATAATATAGCACTATTATAATAATAATAATAATTTTATGTTTAATAGTAATTGGTAAACAATAACATTTAATAACAATTAACTGTAAAATTCAAGAGAAATTTAATAAACTAAAAGCAAAGAGGAAAAATTTATTTTGACATTTTTGTTTTGAATTTTGATTCTAATATTATAGTACCATTACAATATAAAAAATACAATTAAAATCAGTTATTTTAATTATAAAAATCGAATGAAATAAACAGACAACAAAAGAGAGGTCTTTTATATTTTATTTTATTCTTTTAATAATTTTATAGTACTGTTATAATAATCAAATATTGGCAAAAATACAATTAAAAAGAGGAATAGTAGAAAATGATTGTATATTACTTTTCCATTCTAGTAATATTACAGCACTAATATATTACCTTTTAAAAAATACAATTAAAAAGACAAGTCAAAGTCATAAAATTCAATGGATCTGATCCAGTTTGGCGGGCAGTGTGAACGCGCCACGTGGATCCGCTTCCTGGTGTTTGTGTGGAATTGGGCTTCGGTGTTGCTGGTCTACGTCAGCACGAAGGGTTTCATGACGCTGGGGGCGAAAGCGGCGGTTATCGGCACATTGTGCTGACGAGGCCCCCGAGTGATGCCGAAAACTCCCATCTTGTCCCGAAGGAGCGGACGGCCAACAACGGCTGCTGCGCTCAGACGGACGACGCCGAGCTCAACACGACTCCCGACGGACAAATCCTTCAGGTGTGCAAAAAGTCACATGATTGTTATCTGTGCTGGTGGGACATCACCGGTCGGCTCTTACCGTGACAGATCAGCCCGGTGCCCAACACGCACCCTCTCCTGGTTTTTGTCAACCCCAAAAGCGGAGGCAAGCAGGGGGAAAGGTGAGCGCGAGCATTCTTGGTTTGATTTATTATTCTTTATTCATCTTTCTAACCTTTCTTCTCCTAATGCAGACTTTATTCCCGTAATATAAAACTCTTTTTCCCAGCCTCAAAAACATGTCATTTCTGGTGGGTTTTTTGCCAATTATTTCAACTTTTGTGTCGTAATTGTAATTTTATTCCCATAATTTTAGAACTTTTTGCCCAACCTAATTTTGCAAAAATTCCTATTTTATTTTCTCATAATATTATGAAATCATTCTTGTTAAATTGCAACTGTTTTTTTTTTTGTTATATTAGAAAAAAACATTTGTCATTTGTATTTATTTTAATTTTTGTGTTGTAATTTTTTTGCAAATTTTTGCCTAATTTTGCAAAACCTACATTTTTTATTTTTGTGTTTACTTCTCATATTCCGATTTTTTTTTGGGGGGGGGAACACGGCTTTTTCTTTAATATTTCAAATGCATGCTACTAAAATGAGGTTATTTTTTGTCATAAAATTATGAAATAATTCTTGTTAAATTGCAACTTTTTTTCTTATATTACAATTTTTGGGAAGCTTTATTCTTTTTAAATTACAAAAAATGTTGGGGAGGGGAAGGTTCCCATTTTTTTCAACTTTTGTGTTGTTGTATTTATGATTTCATTCCCATAATATTTGGACTTTATTCTCATAGTGCTAGAACTTTTTCCCCAACCTGATTTTCCAAAAATTCCAATTTTATTTTGTCTTCTACGATTTTTGAAAGAAACACGTCTTTTTCATGAATTTTCCAATTTTTGCCTCTAAAATGATATGACTTTTTGTTTTCTTGTTGATCATATTTTGACTTTTTCTCGCTTTTGTCACATTTTTGCAGTTACTTTTCTGCTTAAATGTTGTTTTTAGAACGGGCTGCACTTTGGTGACTTAAACATGCATATTTTCGGGCTAATTCCTATCTTTTGTTTTGGTGTACTTCAGGGTGCTGCGTAAATTTCAATACCTGCTGAACCCTCGCCAGGTGTACAACCTGTCCAACGGCGGCCCGGCGGCAGGGTGAGGAGCCGAGCGGCCGCGACACACGTGCGGTGGTTGTTACGCTGATGATGATGATGATGATGATGATGACTGCCGTCTCTCGCCCAGCCTGAGCTTCTTCAGGAACCTGCGGGACTACCGGATCCTGGTGTGCGGCGGGGACGGCACCGTGGGATGGATCCTGGACGCCATCGGTGAGTTTCGGAGGACCGGCCCGGGTGTTCCGCGCGTGCTTATCGGCGCCGAGCTGCGGCATTTCCCGCTTCTGCTTTGGTGCCGCCAGACAAAGCCGACCTGCTGGCGAGGCCGCCCGTCGCCGTTCTTCCTCTGGGGACGGGAAACGACCTGGCTCGATGTCTGCGCTGGGGAGGAGGTGACAGCGACTCTTACATTCAGCAGCATGGAGAAATATCATTCTTATGAAATATGATGTTATTGAACATACACGCCATGTTGCTACTCTGCACAGATCATACTTTTCCTTACACTGTATGGAATTTTTCATACAACATTTGTGTCATGAAAAATCATTTATTTAATGTCTTCTATTAGAATTTTTATCATATTTTATATGCAACTTGTTAGACATTATTTTGTTATGTAAATGCTATGAAATATTTTTTATAAGTAAAAAATCCCATCATTTCATACCAGCCCATATTATATTCCACGCTAATGAGTTCGACTTTTTGTTCTTTATATTCCGTCGCATATTTTTACATGTACATTTTAAATGTTATTATTTCATTTTTCCTATTTGATATTTTGTTCATCTCATTTATATATTTCAACTTTATTTTATTTTATTGCATAGATTATAAATGTATATTATTAATATAATATACATAAATGTGTTATTTTTATGATTATATATAGAAATTAATCATTTATTGCTGAAAAAACGTTATATACAAATTACTTTATTTTTGTTATTTATATACAATTGCATGTACATTCTTACTGTTAAAATGAAATAATTCATTTTTACTATTGGATATTATATTTATCTCATTTAGAATATTTATATTTTCCTATTTTTTATATTATATAAACTAGTTTTTCTATTTATTTATTTTCTTTTATTTGATAAATTATAAATGTATTTTACTGATCCTTTTATAGTATTTTATTTATATTATATATTTTGTTATGGTTTTTTATATATATTATATTTCATAATTATATGTACAATTTATTTGTATTTGTATTTTTCTATTTTATATTATATAACTTTCTATTATTTATTTATTTCCTTTTTATATGATAAATTAAACATTTATTTTATTTATCCTATTATATTAATTTTTTATTGATGTTATATATTTTGTTATATTTTTACATTAATTTTATTTGTAAAAAAGCTTACATTTATACTTACATTTAAAACTATGACCTCAGCAGACTTCCTGGTACTTCCTGCGTGACGGTAAATAAGGCGCGAAAGCTTCTTTCAAAGTAAAGCAGGAAGTGAAAGGAGCCCAAAAGAAAGGCTTTGACGACCCGTTCTCCTCGGGTGTCAGGGTACGACGGCGAGGACCTGAGTCGCATCCTGAAGGACATCGAGGGCAGCTCGGAGGTTCGGATGGACCGCTGGAGCGTGCGGGTCATCACGGAGGCAGGCCAGGAGGAGGGCGACCCCGTGCCGTACGAAATCATCAACAACTACTTCTCCATCGGCGTGGTAAGCCGCCACGACGGCCGTGTAGCATCCAGACGCCGTGTTTATGTGCGTGTGTGCTCCGACAGGACGCGTCCATCGCGCACCGCTTCCACACCATGAGGGAGAAGCACCCGCAGAAGTTTAACAGCAGGTGAGATGCGGGTGGCGTTCCCGGAATGGGATCATTGGGAAAACTTCTTCACTGTGCGTGCAGGATGAAGAACAAGCTGTGGTATTTCGAGTTCGCCACCTCGGAGACCATCTCCGCCTCCTGCAAGAAGCTCGGCGAGAGTCTCGCCATGGAGGTGAGCCCGCCACAATAAAAGCAGAGCAGCGTCACAGCATGGTGACTTTGGTGGGTTTTTGTTTTTCGTCCCCAGTGCTGCGGGGCGCCTTTGGACCTGAGCGGCGTGTCTCTGGAGGGCGTAGCCGTCCTCAACATTCCCAGCATGCACGGCGGCTCCAACCTGTGGGGTGAGGCCAAAAAGGGCGACGCCAAGGGGCCAAGCGCTCAGGACGAGCCCGACGTCATCGTCGACCCCGAAATCCTCAAAGTGACAAGCCAAGGTATTTATACTGGGGAGTCACGCACGGGTGTGGAAGGTGAAAATCCCACTGATGGATCCTCTGCAGACCTGAGCGACCGCAGGCTGGAGGTGGTGGGCCTGGAGGGCGCCATGGAGATGGGACAGATCTACACGGGCCTGAAGAGCGCCGTGAGGCTGGCCAAGACCTCGCAGCTCACCATCAGGTGACACGCGGGTGGCGGGGACACCGTCTGGCGCGACCACTCGATGAGTCAACGCAGTCCTGACGGGGACACGATTGCCGGCGTTTGCGTAGCGGCGCTAATTAGGCTAGGACGGGACGAGGCGGCAGATTAGCCATCAATTAGCGTAAACGAGTATGTAGTAGAAAGTATGTTAGCTAGCAGCCAACTTCCTGCTTCAAGGAGAAAGACGTAAACAGTTAGCATCAGACGGACGGGCCTCTACCATTTGAATGCCATTGTGGGGGGAACTTGCTAGGTTTTTCTGTACTTCCTGGCTACTGGAGAAAGACGTTAGCGTCAGACGGACAGGACTATACCATTTGAATTCAACTGTGGGGGGAACGATCATTTTAAATAAAAAGGCTATATAAAGTTGAAAAAAACATTTGGTATGGTTGCTAGCAGGCTACTTCCTGGCTACTGAAGAAACATGTTAGCATTAAACAGATGAGACTATACCATTGGAATTCCACATTGCGGGGGAAGACTATTGTTAAAAAAGAAAGTCTAAAAAAAAAAAAGTGAAAAACATTTTTGTTTGTTAGCTAGTTAGCATTAGCAGTTAGCTCGTTTGCAGAAAAACCTATTTTGTTGGGTTTTTATGTTAGCATTAGACAGACGGGACTATACCATTTGAATTCTACGGTGGGGGGGACCGATCATTAAAAAAAAGGCTATATAAAGTTGAAAAAAACATTTGGTATGGTTGCTAGCAGGCTACTTCCTGGCTACTGAAGAAAAATGTTAGCTTTAAACAGATGAGACTATACCATTGGAATTCCACATTGGGGGGGGGGGACTACCGTTAAAAAAGAAGGTCTAAAAAAAACAGTGAAAAACATTTTGGTTTGTTAGCTAGTTAGCATTAGCAGTTAGCTATTTAGCAGAAAAACAAATTAGACAGGACTATACCATTTGAATTCTACAGTGGGGGGAGGGGGGTGCTATCATTTAAAAAAAAAAAAAAAAAAGCCTGGATAAAAGCTGAACCAGTTGAATTCTACGGCAGGGGGAACTATGAATTAGCTCGCAGGCTACTTCCTGGTTCATGGAGATTGACATAAAAAAATAGCATTAGACGGACGGGACTCTACCATTTCTGTTCCGTTGTGGGGAGACTCCTTCCCTTGTAACAAAAAGGGCAAACGTAAGTGAAGAAAAATGTGCATCGCCATGTTTTAAGTGTTTCGGTACGTTAGCTAGCAGGCTACTTCCCGATTCAAGACGATCCAGCCTCTACCATTTGAATTCTGCGGCGGGGGGGCTCTATTGTTAAATAACAGCAAAAAAATAGTTTGTTTGTGTCCCAGGACCAAGAAAGCCTTGCCCATGCAGATCGACGGAGAGCCGTGGATGCAGCCGCCCTGCACGGTGAATACGCCGCCCGGCACGCTTTTTATTATTATTTTGCTGGCGAAATGTTTGCTTTGTGCTTGCAGATCCACATCACACACAAGAACCAGGCTAGCATGCTGATGGCTCCTCAGGCCAAATCCTCCGGCTTCTTCAGCTACAAATGAACGCAGACGCTAGCAGGATTCGCTGAAGGCACCGCGCAATCGTTCTTTACCATTCTTCCAAAATGGCTACATCAAAACTCACATCCAAGGCTCAATTTACACATTGTTGGTTCGAAGTCAGAAAGGAAAATATGATGCCACATTTCAAAACCTACGCATCGCCCGTTATAGCTCAAAAAACCCACCACTATAGCCATGTGACTTCCTCCAGCCAATCACAGAGGGGGTTTGGTTAGCTGCAATAAAATGAGTCATATTTATAACATTTTTTTCATGTAACAATATTTGTTTGAAAAACAAAAAAATGGGGGCTTCAAGTTAAGATTTTTAAAATTTTCCCTGACTTTTATTATATTTAAAACATTTTAAAATGCCAAAATGAACATATAGCAACGTGAAGTCAGTACCATGTGACTTTTCACAGCCAATCGCAGAGGGGGTTTGGTTAGTTGAATGCAGAGGAAGAAAATCATACTCATAACATTTTTTTTCATGTAACAATATTTGAATGAAAAAAAACAAAAGTGGGCTTAAATCTCGGATTTTTACCAGATTTTCCCTGACACTTACTATATTTATAACATTTTGTCAGAAGACAAATCAGAAATGAAAACAATGGAAATAAGATGCCGTACTTCAAAATGAATGTATCACTCTTTATAGGCGCGCTAAGACAGTACCAAGTGACTTGTCCCAGCCAATCACAGAGGGCTAAGGTTTATCTAAATGTAAATGGAAGCAAAATCATACTGATAAAACATTTTTTTATGCAACAATATTTGGTTTTTTTAAAAAAAAATGAGGGCTTAAAGTTAGGATTTTTACCAATTTTTCCCTGACATTTATTATATTCAAAACATTTTATCAGAAGACAAATTTGAAATGAAAACAATGGAAATAAGATGCCATATTTCAAAATGAATGTATTGCCCTTTATAGGCGTGCTAAGACAGTACCATGTGATTTGTCCCAGCCAATCACAGAGGGCTAATGTTTTTCTTAAATGTACATGGAAGCAAAATCATACTGATATAAAATGTTTTAATCTAATAATAATCGCTTAAACATTTTTTTTAAAATGGGAGCTTAAATTTAGGATTTCTACCAATTTTTTCCTGAATTTTATTAACATATTATCACAAGATAATGGTTGCCGAACTAGTAGCTAGAGGCACCATAGAATTGTTAATATTTAAAAAATAAAAAAACTAAATGTATAAAAACTAAAACCCCGGGACGAGATCATCGGGAAAACTGTTCCCGGTTAATGCATTTTTGTTTTAAGCCGAAATGAAAACAATGGGGAAATTATGGCATATTTCAAAATAGATGTATTGCCCTTTATAGCCACGCTAAGACGGTACCATGTGACTTCGCCCAGCCAATCAAGGAGGGTTAATGGTTAGCTGGGGAAAAATGGAAGAAAATCATACTGATATAACATTTTCTAAGTAACGATCAGCGCTTAAAAATACCCCAAAAATTGTGTCTTAAAGTTAAAAACTGTACAATTTTTTTCCTGACTTTTATATTTAATCAGAAGACAAATTACATTCACAGAGAGGTATTGATTAACTGAATGAAAATGGAACAAAATCGTACTGATGTATATTTTTTTAAATGTAACGATGTTTTAAAAATACCAAAAAAAATTTGGGCTTAAAGTTAGAAATTTTACAAATGTTTCCCTGATTTTTATTATACTTACAAACACTTTATCAGAAGACGATGCTATTGTTGCTGCACTACTAGCAAAGTGCACCATTGAGTTGTTATTATACTTAAAAATATATATATATGTTTAACAACTCAAAGTCAGGGCTCAATTAATACATTTTTGTTTGAAATCAGAAAATTTACAACTGAATATATATGCAGTATACAACCCATTATAGTGCAAAAACCATCCACCACGCTGCCAGACAGTACCATGTGACTTTACCCAGCCAATCACAGAGGGGTAATGAGGTGCCCCCCCCTCCCTTGATAATTGTACATAGACGACTTCCTTAAATGTAAAAAATAATAATACTCGTCGTAATCGATACAATCCTCCCAATGCCGCTTGGGTAGGATTTCACGTGCTTGAGAAGGACGGCAGCCGCCATTTTGGATTGTTTTTGTCTGCCTCGGGTCGACACACTGGGAGCTGTGCACACTTTGCACACATGTTGTTGCTGTTGTGGCTAATAAATAATAACATAAATAATAATCATTGTTTGGAGTGGACCAGGAGCTGTGCGTGGGCGCGTGCGTGCGTGCGCGGTTCAACAGGTTCCGGGAGGTTGTTTGTGAAGTTGTCCTTCCTTAAAGATGTTTACGAGAAATCATGTGAGAATATTTGGATATATTATATCACATTTAGATGACATTTAAGCTTTTGTGGTGCCCCGCGTAAGAGAATGTGTAACTGTACTTAATAAAATAAAATAAAAACACCAGTGAGCACTTTCGTTCAGTGTCTTTTTCACTCAGCCATAGAAATACATTGTGGTGGTTACGATTTCTGCCACAAGAGGGCGACATTTACCGGCCTCACTTGCAGGCCTTCTGACAATTTCGTTCAGTGTCTTTTTCACTCAGCCGAAGAAATACAATGTGGTGGTTACGATTTCTGCCACAAGAGGGCGACATTTACTTGCCTCACTTGCAGGCCTTCTGACAATTTCGTTCAGTGTGTTTTTCACTCAGCCATAGAAATACATTGTGGTGGTTATGATTTCTCCCACAAGAGGGCGACATTTACCTGCCTCACTTGCAGGCCTTTTGACAATTTCGTTCAGTGTCTTTTTCACTCAGCCATAGAAATACATTGTGGTGGTTATTATTTCTGCCACAAGAGGGCGACATTTACCTGCCTTCTGACACCTTTTATTCACGAGCTGGTTTAGTAATTTACCATTTTCAGCACAAATAATATCAAATCTAAAGTATGTTTTAGGTTTGTGCCTTGTTACAACTTTACTTTTTTTGCACAAACTATACACAAAATACGATGTCCATAAAAACAGCCATAGACAAATGTTTCAATGCCAGAGCGTTTTTTTCCCCCCAGCAGGTACTTAAAAACAGTTGTAAGCACTAGTCGTATACATATGCTCTTTGACTAGTGTTTTTGCAGCAGATTCCTAAAAACAGCAGAAAACAAAAACAGCAGATCACCCCTGTCATACACATGATCTTAGACTAGCGTTGTTATTTCTGCAGTAGGTTCCTAAAAACAGCAGCCGGCTCCCGTCATATACCGTAGATGGTCTTGGAGTAGTGTTTTTACAGCATATTCCTAAAAACAGCCCAAAACTTTTATATACAGGATCTTTGACTAGTGTTTTTACAGCAGATTCCTAAAAACAGCAGAAAACAAAAACAGCAGATCACCCCTGTCATACACATGATCTTAGACTAGCATTGTTATTTCTGCAGTAGGTTCCTAAAAACAGTTAAACTCCTGTGAGAGGATTTTTGATGATTGTTTTTTGCAGCATATTTTTTGCCAACGAAAAATTTCACTAGCATTTTTTAAATGAAATTTGATGTGATAGCAGTTGTTGCAGTAGGTCCTTAAAAACAGCAGCCGGCTCCTATCATATACTGTAGATGGTCTTGGAGTAGTGTTTTTACAGCAGATTCCTAAAAACAGCCAACAACTCTTGTCACATACAGGATCTTTGACAAGTGTTTTTGCATCAGATTCTTACAAATATCAACCCAAAAAAACTCCTTTCATATGCAGGATCTTTGACTAGTGTTTTTGGAGTATGTCCTTACAGAAGATGGCTTCTGTGAAACATGATCTTTGAGTAGCCTTTTTGTCTGCAGTAAGTTCCTAAAAACAGGCAAAAACTCCAGTTTTAAAGGATCTTTGACTGGTGCCTTTGCAGCAGATACCCCAAAACAACAGAAAACTTGCCATATGCAGGATGTTTGACAAGTGTTTTTCGGGCAGATTTGTAAAAACAGCAGAAAACTCCTGTCATACAGACAATCTTTGATTAATGTTTTACAAGTACGTCCTTAAAAACATCAGAGAACTCCTCTGAAATTGACGAGCATTTTTTGGTGCAGCTCCTTAAGAACAGCAGAGAACTCTTTTTGGTTGGTGTTTTTGCAGAAGATTCCTAAAAATGGCATAAAACCTGTTATATGCAGGATATTTGACACTGCAGATTCCTACAAACGTCACAGTGCTCCTGTCACATAGACAATCTCTGACCAACTTTTTTTGTTGTTGTTGTTGCAGTAGTACCTTAAGAACGCCATCCGGGACATCCGGCCTGTTTATATAAAAAGTGTATCAGAAATATCCGAGTCGTCCCCAACGCAACACAAAGTGCTTGTTACAATCAAGCCCCGCCCCGCACAGCAGCTGGCCACGAGACCGCGAAGCCCCGCCCCCAGCCCGAGTCTCAGCTACTCCACGTTGAGGGACAACTTCGTGGCTCATCAGTCCCGACGGACGACGCTCTTCCCGGCTGCCCGCCCGCCCGCCGGAGGAACTTCCACGCTCCTCTTTTTTCTTTTCTGACGCCCTCACGGCACACTTGCTCCCCGCGCCATGACCTTCCGGAGGCTGAAGATGGTCCACTCCAACGGGCCGGCGTCCCCGGACGCGGACGGCTCGGACTGCGGCAGGACGAGCGACCCGTCGGAGGTTTACAACTACAAGACGCTAGCCTACTCCGGAGGAACGCTGCCTAGAAACTACAAAAAGGTACCACCGGTAGTTCTTGTTTATTTCATTCATTGACGCTAGCGTTAGCTTGGTGGTGCGTTCAAGACCCTGAAGTTTGTCTCGGCGGGCGACTTTTCTGCGCTGCTTTGGTTTGATTTTAATATTCAGCTAATAAAAAATGAACGAGAACGAAAAGGCATTATTCAAATGAAGCCGCGTGACCGGTTCGGATGTCATGACGTCACGTGAGCCGTCCAGAGATGTAAACAAAACACACCCCAACCTCCCAAATAGTTTTTTTTTTTTTTTTAGCTTCACTGGTTTTTAATGGTTTGGGGTTTTTTTTTCAAAGCAGGCGTGTATTTCATTTCAAACTTGGCTGGCGTGGCACGTGTGGGATGATCTGTTCCGGGGTCAAACCGCGGCCATCGTGAAAAGCATCAAAGAAGTTCCTCCCTTTGAAATGGACACTTTTGAAAACGAGGACGTCGCTTTCATCTTTTTTGAACATTTTTTAGCGGCGTGGTCGAAAAAAAGTTGTTTTTATCCGCGGTGCTCTTCTCACCTCTGTCACGATGCGTTCAGGCGCATGTCGCGCGTTCAACGGGCGTAAGCCGCTACGAAAGTGCTTGTACGATGTGCTGCGATGCTCGGGCCGAGCTTGTCGGGCCGGCGGCTGCTGAGAAAGTCCACATCCGCACCCGAGGCCGACAAGGCGGCATTGTGGGCACGTTGGGGGGCGGGGGTTTTGGGGGGGAATAATAAACGCTTTGAGTGAGACGTCTGCGTGACAATTGAGTGAGTGTGGAGACTTGAAGAAAGTTTACGAGGCGGCGCCACAAAGCCACCTCTCATGGACAAGGACGCGCGGCCTCGTGGACAAACACTCGCCTTATTTGTTTTGGAGGGACGCGGTCCCGACCCCCGCCCCCCTCGGACTCAATGTACGCACTGTCCCGCACAGCCGTCCCGCTAGGAAGAGGCACAGCACTCCTGTCATATGGAGGATCTTTGACACTTTAGCACTCCTGTCTTATCAAGGATCTTTGACTAGCGTTTAGTTTCCAGTAGGACCTCCAAAACAGCACAGCACTCCTGTCATTTGGAGGATCTTTGATGAGTGTTTTGCAAGAGGTCCTCAAAAACAGCATAGTGCTCCTGTCAAAGAGAGGATCTTTGATGAGCATTTTTGCAGGAGGTCCTCAAAAACAGCATAGCGCTCCTGTCAAAGAGAGGATCTGTGAGGAGTTTTGAAAGAGGGTGCTTAAAAACTGCAGATCACTCCTGTGATGTAGAGGATCTTTGCGTCAAGTTTATTTTGCAGTAGATCCTCAAAAATAGTAGAGCGCTCCTGTCATGTAAAGGATCTATGAGGGTTTTTTAGCAGTAGGTTCTCAAAAACAGCATAGCTTCTTGTCAAATGGAGGATCTTTGATGAGCGGTTTTGCAGTAAGTCAAAACTGCAGAGCACTCTTGTCATGTAGAGGATCTTTGGTGAGCGTTTTTGCAGTAGATCCTCAAAAACAGCACGGCACTCTTGTCAGATAGAGGATCTTTGACGAGTGTTTTTGCAGTAGGTCCTCAAAAACAATGGCACTTCTGTCGTGGAAGATCTTTGACAGGCTTTTTTTGCAGTAGGTCCTCAAAAACTGCACACAACTTCTGTCATATTAATGATCTTTGAGTATCATTTTTGCCGTAGGTCCTTAAAAAGAGCGGAATGGTCCTGTCGTGTAGAAGGTCTTTGGCTAGTTTTGTCAGTGTGAACATCTTCGGCCATATAGAGGATCTCTGACTGACGTTTATTGTCGCGTGACCAGGAGTGCAAGTCGAAGTAAACAAGGAGCACATTTGTAGTTTCAGTGCGCACTTTTGATGACTCAGACACGGCGCACGCGTGCGGCAGCCCCGACCGGTTGGTGGAAGGGCTGGTTTTGTGTGTGAAGTGGGCGTGTCCAGGAAATGCCCCAGGAAGCCCCGTTCATGACCCGACCCGCCGAAAGCGCCTCGGGTGTCTGACGCTTTCTGTTTGTGTTTCGCAGGCCGGCGGCTCGCAGAAATGGAAGCCCCAAACACAAACAGCAGAACCACAAAGGTACCCAGTTGACTTTTTGGGGTTTTCTTTATGGTACTTGTCGCTAAACAACCTCTATTTGGTGTTTTCATTCTAGCATTGCAAGTGTAAAAAGAAGTTAACCACAGTCAGTGGTGATCCGTGGAAAGAAGAGTGTCCTCAAACGCTAACGTTACACTCCCACTTAACTGCAAGCTCATGCTAGGTTAGCATGCGCCATGCACGTCTCATGCGCGCCTGCAGCTGGCTGACGGACAGGCGTCAGTTACAGAAGTGTAGTGAAGCCTCCGTGTAGCAGAGGCTTAGATTTATTAGGTATTGATAAGGATAGGATTACAATATCTGACAAATAAGCGCTTCCAACGGGAGTCCAAATCGGTCCTGAGGGTAAAAAGTGTGCACATATATCAGATCTCCTATTCGATACTTTTGGCAACGCAGGGAATCCTTTCATTTTAAACCATAAAAAACACAATCCTGGCCAAATTTCATGCAATTAGCCTAAAACAAACTTTTTACGGCGTGTAGCAAAGCCTTTTTTGCGCGTTCTCGTGTCCAAGCTGTTTATAAAAACATATTACTGTTATTGCATCGTTTAAAAAATAACGTTTACATAATAGGGGATCTTTTCGTTAAAAATTAAGATGTGTAGCGAAGCCTTTTGTGTGTTCCCGTGTCCAAAGTGTTTATAAAAACATATTACTGTTATTGCATCATTTAAAAAATAACTTTTACATAATAGGGGAACCTTAAAAAATAAAATAAAATTTTTAAGACGTGTAGCAAAGCCTTTTTTGCATGTTCTCGTGTCCAAAGTGTTTATAAAAACATATTACTGTTATTGCATTGTTTAAAAAATAACTTTTACATAATAGGGGAACCTTAAAAAATAAAATAAAATTTTTAAGACGTGTAGCAAAGCCTTTTTTGCATGTTCTCGTGTCCAAAGTGTTTATAAAAACATATTACTGTTATTGCATCGTTTAAAAAATGACTTTTACATAATGGGGGGCTCTTTTAAAATGAAATTAAGACTTGTAGCGAAGCCTTTTGTGTGCGTGTCCAAAGTGTTTGCAAAGCCATAAAAATAGGGGTCTCTTAAAACGCTGAAGGCTGAGATGTTTTCCCCGTGTGCGTTCAGGAAGGTGGTGGTGCTGGAGAAGACGGACGAGCAGACGTTTGGGTTTGAGATCCAGGTGAGACCCTAACTCTGTTCTTTTGAGAGGCTTCTGTTGCTCCGGACTTCCATCCTGGTTGAAGACACTTTGTCCGCCCGCGGGGACGCTACGTTCATACACGCCGGATAAAAAAAGTTATTGTTGTATTCGCGTCTTCCTGCCCCCCAAGAAGGAAGTGAGCTCATGAGGTCGGCAGCTTGACGCGTCCGCTTCCTGTCGGTCGTCCGTCTCGTGACGCCGTCCGCTGGGGCGTGCGTCATCGCTCTCGATCTGGCTCGCTCGCGGTTTTGTCGACAGGAGGAACAATGGAGCGCAAGAGGAAGTCGCGGCAGCGGTTGCCACGGCAACACAAACAGCGATAAAGAATTTGAATGCGGGCCCAGGCGACCTCTCGCATGATACAGTCAAAAGTTTACAGACGCTTTGTCATGCCAGCCAATGAGAAAGTGTCCGTAAACTTTTGACTGGCTGTCAAAAGTTTGCCCACACTGTTTTTGTTTTATGCAGTGATGGTGTGTCTAAACCAGCGGTGTCCAAAGTGCGTTTCAGGGGCCTTTTGCGGGCCGTGGCACATTGTAAAGATACAATTTAACAATAAAAGTGGTTAAAAAAAGAGTAAAACATTTTACAAACATCATATTATGAGGACAAAAAAAATATTTTTGTAGCAAAAAGTTGAATGATTAAAGCAAAAATGTGTAATATGCCAAACAAAAAAATAAAATTGTCATTTTTGGAACACTAGTTTGCGGAAAATTATTAAAGCAAAAATGTTTGTTTTTTTTCAAATTTTGTTTTAATATTATGCCAAAATATTATATTATGCCCAACAAACGGATAAAATTGCAATGTACTGAGAATAAATTCCAAATTTCAGAAGCGAGCGAGGAAAAAGTCGTATTCTAGCAAGAAAAAAATACCCTAAAAACTGTCATGCTTGTAGCCAAGAGTTGAAATATGAACCCAAAATATGATATTTTATGTCAAACTGTAATATGAGAACCAAAGCAAAATAAGACATCGATTAGGGAAAATTGGGTCGGGGAATGAAGTCATAATATTATGAAGATTATTTAAGAGTATTTGGAAAATGGAGGAAAAACAGCCCAAACAGGGGAATAAAAACACATTTGGTACTAATAATAACTTCATAGCAAAATTTTCCCTTGCATCCTTTTATTTTTCAATATTTGGCCCGCGCTGGAAAAAGTTTGGCATTTTGTCAGCCCGTTAAAATCTGGAATACGCTCCTGATATTCAGCGAGGTGTACAAATGTATAGCATGTATAATAATAATAAACGCTATTACTGCAGAAAAACCGCAAACAAAAAGGATGAACCGCTAACCTCCTTGGGGGAGGTCATGCTCGCCTTCTCCTCCGAAAAGGGCGGCGCGCCGCCGTTGTTGTTTGGTCACGTGACTTGCACGCGGCACTTTTCAGGCGATTTCAAAAGCGGAGGAACGGCTGCCGTGTCAGCGTCACGTGCCGAGGTCTTCGCCCGCAGGCCCGCGGCGTTATCGGACGTCGTGTGGCGGCGCGTCACGCCGCGCCGGGAAACAGGGGAAGTGCGGGTTTTGACGGGACGCCCCTGTCTGTCTTTCCAGACGTACGGCCTGCACCATCAGGACCAGAACACGGTGGAGATGTGCACGTTCGTGTGCAAAGTGCACGAGGACAGCCCGGCGCAGCTGGGAGGGCTCCGTGTCGGTAAGTTGACGTGTATCACGAACCCTTCGCCGACGTCGTCGACGCTCTTTTTCCCACCGCCGAGTGGAAAGGAGAAGGAAACGTTCCCTCGCTCGTCACGCCGCCGCCTACTTCCTGCTTTCTGTCACTTCCAGTTTCACTTCCTAAAATACCCCCCAATCCCCCCGTTGTCTTTCCGTTACTCTCAGCGACACGCCCGTATGTGGAATCTTGTGTATACTGTACGTACTGTATGTATGTATTGCATCGAAATAACAAGTATGAATATTAGTGGTACATACCCATCGATGTGTGTACTCTCAGGGGAGACCATCGCCAGCGTCAACGCCGCCCCCGTGGAAGGATTCCTACACAAAGACATCGTTCAACTCGTCAAAGCCTCCGGGAACTCTCTCAGGTACTGCTTGTACTCCTTACTTACACACTTCCTGTACCATGTTAGCGTATTGTTTTCATTTTTAATGTACCTTTATCCCAGATAATCCACCGTATTTTCATCGTATACTGTATGATATTCCTCAAATGTACCGTGTGTACACCATGTATACATAATGTACCTCTAATCTACCGTATTTACATCATATATGATGTACCATGTGTACATCATATCTAATGTACCTTTAATGTACCATGTGTACATCATATCTAATGTACCTCTAATCTACCGTATTTACATCATATCTGATGTACCATGTGTACATCAGATATAATGTACCTCTAATCTACCGTATTTACATATCTGATGTACCATGTGTACATCATATCTAATGTACTTCTAAACTACCGTATTTACATCATATATGATGTACCATGTGTACATCATATATAATGTACCTTTAATGTACCATGTGTACATCATATCTAATGTACTTCTAATCTACCGTATTTACATCATATATGATGTACCATGTGTACGTCATATATAATGTACCTTTAATGTACTTCTAATCTACCGTATTTACATCACGTATAATATACTTCTAATGTATCGTGTGTGCATCATATTTAATGTACTGGGAATGTACCATGTGTACATGATATTTATTGTACCGCTGATGTACCAATTGTACATCCTATTTGAAGTACCACTAGTGCACCGTGTGTACAGTGCATATTAAATGTACCTCTAATGTACCGTGTTTACATCATATATGTACTCTACCTATAATGTACATCATATTTACCGTACTCCTAATGTACTACAGTACATCGGGGGGTCAGAGGGCGTGTCTTTCCACCTCCTCGCCCGCCCACTCCGTCCCGTGCAGGCTGCTGCCGGTAAAAGATGGGGAAGATGTGTTAATAATTAGCGTGGTTAGTAGGATTCTAGGTTAGTAGAAACGTCTCCTAGACTTTTGAGAAGCGCTTCCTGATCCTGTCCTTCCCCTCCCCCTCCAGGCTGGAGACGATTTACAGCGACTCCATCCGGAAGGCTGAGCTGGAAGCGCGACTGCAGTATCTGAAGGTGACCCCCGACCCCCCCCCCCCTCGCCCCCCCCCGGGCCGGGGGCACCCCCCCGGGGCATCTTTCCCCCCCAGGGGCCCGGCCCCCCCCCCCCCCCCCCCAGCAGCTGTGCCGCTAATCCCGCCGATCCGGCCCGCCTCTGCTACGCTAATCCGGCGTTTTTCAGATTAAGCAGCACCCATTAGAAGCATTAAAACGCTCATCTACCAAAAGAACACTAAGTGGTCCAGCCAGGTCCACTTAGGTCCCAACAGGGCATGCTAAATCCCCATCCGGCTCGTGTTGCTCGGGACGGAAAGGCCTCTGACCCGAGCGGCGCCAGCCGATGAGCTAAAAGCCCGAGCGCCGCACCAGCTAGCATCCGTTGCGCTCACGCTTGGGTGTTGGGTCGTCACGTTTGGAACTGCAAAGCTGATGTTTTGGGTTTTTTTGCTTCCCGTGCAGCAAACCCTCCACGAGAAGTGGGACGAGTACCGCTCGCTGACGGTGCAGGAACAGAGGCTCGTTCACGGTGAGGCACCTCCCGCTCGTCCGACAAGCCGACACAAACATCCATTTTGATGTTTTTTTGGTAAATACCAAAAAGTGTTGCACGTAATCTGGCAGTTTTTTGGAAAAACATCCAAGACAATTTAGTTTTCCCAACTTCTTTTTATTTTTAAATGTAGTTTACGTTTATCAAAGATGGTTTAGTTTTTTAAAAACATCAAACGAGTTAAGGGTCCGGTGCTGTGTGATTTGGGCAGTGGTCGAGGGCGGGTGTCCAGGCGACCTGGTCTTCGGCAGCCAAATCTGGTTCTTGGGACATGGAATGTCACTTCTCTGGTGGGGAAGGAGCCCGAGCTTGTGGAAGAGGCAGAGACATTCCGACTAGATATAGTCGGACTCACCTCAACCCACAGTTTGGGCTGTGGAACCAAATTCCTTGAGAGGGGCTGGACCTTGTTCTTCTCTGGAGTTGCTGCAGGGGAGAGGCGGCGAGCTGGTGTAGGCTTATTGTTAGCCCCCCGGCTTGGTGCCTCTGTGGTGGAGTCATCCCCAGTGAACGAGAGGGTTTTTTCCCTACACCTTAGGGCTGGGGAAAGGGTCCTGACTGTGGTTTGCGCATACGCGCCGAACGGCAGTTCAGAGTACCCAGCCTTCTTGGAGTCTATCAGAGGGGTGCTGGAGAGCACCCCAGCTGGTGACTCCATAGTTCTGCTGGGAGACTTCAACGCCCATGTGGGCAATGACAATGTGACTTTGAGGGGCGTGGTTGGGAGGAAAGGCCTCCCTGATCTGAATCCGTGTGGTGTGTTGTTGCTGGACTTCTGTGCGAACCACAGTTTGTCCATAACGAACACCATGTTCGAACATAAGGATGTCCATGAGTGCACTTGGCACCAGGACACCCTAGGTCACAGGTCTATGATAGACTTTGTGGTCGTATCATCAGACCTGCGTCCGCATGTTCTGAACACGCGGGTGAAGAGAGGGGCTGAGCTGTCAACTGACCACCACCTGGTGATGAGTTGGATTAGATGGCGGGGAAGGATGCCGGACAGACCTGGCAGACCCAAATGCGTAGTGAGGGTGTGCTGGGAACGTCTGGCAGAGTCTCCCGTTCGTCGAGTCTTCAACTCTCATCTCCGGCAGAGCTTCACCTGCATCTCGAGGGAGGACCGGGATATTGAGTCCGAATGGGCCGTATTCCGTGCCTCTATTGCTGAGGCAGCCAGTCGTAGTTGCGGCCGCAAGGTGGTCGGTGCCAGTCGTGTTGGCAAGCCGATGGTGGACACCGGGGTTAGGGCTCCTGTCAGGCTGAAGGAGTCCTATCAAGCGTGGATGGCTTGCTTCTCGAAGCAGCTGACAGGTACCGGCAGGCCAAGCGGCACGCGGCTTCAGCGGTGCTCGAGGCAAAGACTCGGTTGTGGGAGGAGTTCGGTGAGGCTATGGAGCACGACCTTTGGTCGGCCTCAAAGAGGTTCTGGCAAACCGTCCGACACCTCAGAAAAGGGAAGCAGCCCCCAGTTCACACTGTACAGTGCGCACGGGGGCTTGCTGACCTCGACTGAGGATATAGTTGGTCGGTGGAAGGAATAGTTTGAGGCCCTTCTCAATCCCACTGACATACCTTCCGTAGAGGAAGCAGAGTCTGAGGATACGTACATGGACAGTTCTATCACCGTGGCTGAGGTAATTGGGGTAGTTAAATCACTCCCCAGTGGCAAAGCTCCGGCGCTAAACGAGTTTTGCCCTGAATCCTCAAGGCTCTGGATGTTGGTGGACTGTCTTGGTTGACACGCCTCTACAACATTGCATGGAAGTCGGGAACAGTACCTCTGGACTGGCAGACCGGGGTGGTGGTCCCCATTAAAAGGGTGACCGGAGGGTGTGTTCCAACTAAAGGGGGATCACACTCCTCAGCCTCCCTGGGAAAGTCTACTCCAGGGTGCTGGAGAGAAGGGTACGACCGTTAGTCGAACCTCGGTTACAAGAATTTCAATGTGGTTTTTGGCCCGGTCGCGGAACACTGGACCAGCTCTACACCCTTGCACAGGTACTGGAGGGTATGTGGGAGTTTGCCCAACCAGTCTACATGTGCTTTGTGGACTTGGAAAAGGCATTCGACCGTCTCCCTCGTGGTGTCCTGTGGGGGTTGCTCCGGGAGTACGGGATCGGTGGTCCGCTACTACGTGCCATTCGGTTCTTGTACAATCGAAGCAGGAGCCTGGTTCGCATTGCCAGCAGTAAGTCGAGCTCGTTTCCGGTGAACGTTGGCCTCCTGGTTCGCATTGCCAGCAGTAAGTCGAGCTCGTTTCCGGTGAACGTTGGCCTCCGCCAAGGCTACCCTTTGTCACCGATTCTGTTCATAATCTTCATGGACAGAATTTCTAGGCGCAGTCAAGGTGTAGAGGGAGTCCAGCTTGGTGACCTTAGGATCTCGTCTCTGCTATTTGCAGACGATGTGGTCCTTATGGCCTCATCAGGCTGTGACCTTCAGCGTTTACTGGAGCGGTTTGCAGCTGAGTGTGAAGCTTCTGGGATGAAACTCAGCACCTCCAAATCCGAGGCCGTGGTTCTCAGTCGGAAACGGGTGGACTGTACCCTCCTGGTTGGTGTGAGGTCTTGCCTCAGGTGGAGGAGTTCAAGTATCTCGGGTTCTTGTTCACGAGTGAGGGAAGGTTGGAGCGTGAGATCGACAGACGGATCGGTGCAGCGTCTGCAGTAATGCGGTCGCTGTACCGGACCGTCGTGGTGAAGAGAGAGCTGAGCCGGAAGGCAAAGCTCTCTGTTTACCGATCGATCTACGTTCCCACCCTCACCTATGGTCATGAGTTATGGATCATGACCAAAAGAATGAGATCGCGGATGCAAGCGGCGGAAATGAATTTCCTCCGTAGGGCGGCTGGACTCACCCTAAGAGATAGGGTGAGGAGCTCGGCCATCCGGGAGGAGCTCAGAGTAGAGCCGCTGCTCCTTCACATCAAGAGGAGCCAGTTGAGGTGGCTCGGGCATCTAGTCCGGGCGCCTCCCTGGTGAGGTTTTTCGGGCATGCCCAGTCGGGAGAAAGCCCCCAGGGAAGACCTAGGACACGCTGGAGGGACTATGCCTCACAGCTGGCCTGGGAACGCCTTGGTGTCCTCCCGATGGAGCTGGAAGAGGTTGCCGGAGATTGAGAAGTCTGGACTTCTCTACTGAGACTGCTGCCCCCTCGACCTGGACCCGGATAAGCGGAGGAAAATGGAATGGAATCAAATGAGTTTGACATTTTTCTTAAAGACATTTTTGTTAGAATTTAAGAATAAGACCTTTTTGAATTTTCAGGAAATGTTTTTTGAACAACATCAAGTGCTTCCATGACATTTGTTTTAAATATAATTTTTTAGTCTTTATTTCTAAATTTAGGACAATTAAGTGAACAAATGTTTTGAAAACTTCCAAAACCTATTATGTTTTCTCTTCTTCACGATTTTTGAAAAACATTAAATGAGTTTTATAAAAACACAAAAGACAATTTAGAGTCTTTGCTACTTAAGCATTTTTTTGATGTCAAAGACAAATTAACAAATTTTCGTTACAATTTTTAAGGCGCAAATTTTATTGTGTTTTGAAAAACGTCAATTTCAATAATATTTCAAGGCTATATAGCATTTTTTTTAAACAGCCAAGACAATTAATTTTCATTACTTAACCTTTTTTTTTTTTCAAAAACATCACATTTTCACTACTTAAATGCTTTTAAAAAGCAATTTTTTGAATAATTTTGAATTAGATGTAGAAATATGTCACAAAGGCTCCTTAAAAGTATACGGTATTTTACAAGCTTTTGGTAAAATCCAAAAGATGTTAAAAATAGCAAAATAATTTAGCAGATGACGTTTTGGCTTGGAATATTTGAATTACATCACATAATATGCCATGTAAGTGTTTTAAAAGTATATTTTGGAGGCTTTTGGCGAAATTTTAGCTGGTTGAAATAGCGGAATATAAAAATTAAACCCAGCAAACGGCATTTTGGTTTGGAATATTTTGAGTTATGTCCGATAATATGTCACTAATGCTTTATGAAGTATATTTTAGAAGCTGTTGGTGAAATCTTAGATGGCTAAAAATAGCAGAAATCAACCAATGTTTTCAAACCAGCAGACAGCATTAGGTTTGGGATATTTGAGTTATGTCGCATAATACCGTATGTCACAAAACCAATTTAAAAGCATATTTTACAAGCTTTTGATGAAATAAAAGGCGGTTTAAAAAATAGCAGAATATAAAAACAACCTTCATGTTGAACCCAGCAGCACATTCGATTGCATACAATCTTTCATAAACATTAAAAATAAAATGTTTTATGTTATGTCATGTAATATGTTATGAGAGCTCTTTAAAAGTAGGCTTTAGAAGCTTTTGGTGAAATCTAACATGGTAAAATCAAGAGTATTAAAAATAACCTACATTTACAATACAGCGGGTGATATTTTTGTTGGTTGTATTTCAGCTGAGTCACGTAATACAGTATGTTAGGAAAGCTCTTTAAAAGTATGTTCTGGAAGCTTTTGGGGAAATCTAAGATGTTAAAATAAGAATATTAAAACTAGCCTACGTTTACAATCCAGCAAATGATATTTTTGTTTGGTATATTTGAGTTACATCACATAATGTATGACATTATGGTTTGATGACATTTTGGTTTGAAATAAATTTGAGTCGGGTCACGTAATATGTATTTTTTTTTTTTTTCTCAAACATGAACAAAGACTAGTTAGCATTTTTTTTAAAAGCATCCAAAATCGTTTTGAATTTTAAAATGTTTTCTTAAGGGTTAGTCATTTTTTTTAACCGTCCAAGACAATTTTCAATTCCGACTAAAATTTGTTGAAAACCAAGTCAATTTCTTGAATTTTTGAAAACAAGAAGAGACATTTTAGCCTTCTAGGAGGGTACACGTCGCCCTACGAATTTTCACCACTATTTGTTTTCAAACCACCTTGTGTGCGTATTTTTTCAAAACATGCAGATGACATCCAAAAAAAGCAAACGCTAACCTGGCATGTTTTGCGTCCGGCAGGCATCGTGATGTGCGACGGCGCCGTGTACGAGTCCCTGGAGTCGGCGGGCGTGTACGGCAGCCTGGGCGCCCCCAGCCCCGCCTCCCGCCGCTCACAGCCCTTCACCGGCAGCACCGGCAGCACCGCCAGCGTCCTCAGCACGGCCACCGAGGATGACCCGCTCTATCAGACGTGCTTTTACCACACGGCGGCGGGCGACTCGGACGACGCGCGCAAACTGCCACCGCCGGCGAGGAAGCAGCGCCTGCGTCCCGCCAGCGAGCTCTTCACGTCGGCCAAAACGCAGCTGACCCGTAGCGCTAGCACTCGCAGTTACGTGCGCGGGCCCTCGCCCTCGCCGCCTGCCGCCGCCGACAAGTCGTCGGGCTTGGCCGCGTTGCAGAGGAAACACCGAAACTTCCGGAGGCGCTTCCTCAAGTTCATCCCTGGCTTGAACAGGCCCCTGGAGGAGGAGGAGAGCAAACTGTGACACCTCTTCCTGTTCGGACTGTCAAAGTAAAATCCCAAAGAAGCGACCAAAGGCTGCTTTTTGTTGCCAGCTGTACAGAACTTTTTGTTGGTTTTAAGTTATTTATTTATTTCTACGCAGGATGGTTGTTTTTTTGGCGACGTTTATACTGCATGCAGCAACTTTGACTGTGACTTTTGTTTTGGAAGTTCCACATTGGCTTCTCCCTTTTTGCCCTGCCAAAGATCTGGTTAAAAAACATTAAAAAGCGGATGTTTTACCGCCATTTTTACCACTTTTGTGTGTGTCTACGCTTACATGGAAGCATTTTTGGTACATTTTAGAAGCTTTTGGTGAAGTCTAGGATTGTAAATAGGTAAAGCTAAAAAACAAAAAGGCTGGGTTGGAATATTTTGACTTTACGTCAGGCTCTTTGAAAGTACATTTTACAAGCGTTTGGGGAAATCTAGGATGGTAAAATCAACAAGAGTATTAAAAATAACCTACATTTACAATTCCGCAGATGATATTTTAGTTTGGTATATTTTAGTTCACTCGAGTAATATGGTGGGAAAGCTCTTTAAAAGTATGTTTTGGAAGCTTTTGGGGAAATCTAAGCTCGTAAAATCAGAATATTAAAAACAAACTACATTTTCAATCCAGCAGAAGGGTTTGGTGTGTTTGAGTAATATGTTAGGAAAGCTCTTTAACAGTTTTTTGGAAGCTTTTGGGGGGAATCTAAACTGGTAAAATAAGAATATTCAAAACAACCTACATTTACAATCCAGCAGATGATATTTTAGTTTGGTATATTTTAGTTCACTCGAGTAATATGGTGGGAAAGCTCTTTAAAAGTATTTTTGGAAGCTTTTGGGGAAATCTAAACTGGTAAAATAAGTTTAAAAAATAACCTACATTTTTAATCCAGCAGGTAATATTTTAGTTTGTGTATTTCAGTTCAGTCAAGTAATATGTTAGGAAAGCTCTTTAAAAGTATTTTTGGAAGCTTTTGGGGAAATCTAAACTGGTAAAATAAGAATATTCAAAATAACCTACATTTGTAATCCAGCAGATAATATTTTAGTTTGTGTATTTCAGTTCAGTCAAGTAATATGTTAGGAAAGCGCTTTAAAAGTATGTTTTGGAAGCTTTTGAAAAAGATGCAAAAATAGCTGAATAATATAAAAAATAACCTACAAGTTCAACTCAACAGATGGCATTTTGGTTTGGAATTTTTGGGTTTAAGTCATGCGGTATGTCGCTAAAGTGCTTTAAAAGCATTTTTTTACAAGCTTTTGGTTAAATCTAAGATGGGGGAAACATCAGACTACAAAAACAGACCGTTTTCCGTCGTCCCACAACGGAAATGTTTAGATTGTCGCAAAAACTCTTTAAAAGAATATTAGGGAAGCTTTTGGTGAAATCTAAGCCGGTTAAAGTAGCAGAATATAAAAAGAAGTGACAGTTCAACCCTGAAGATGACCTTTTGGTTTGGACCAGAGTTGAACACTTGAATTGCGGTGGACTTTCCAGTCTTCTCCCAGGAAGTCTTTTCCACGAGTACGGAAACAGGTTTGTGCGCTGGTCATCACGAGAGGTGCGCGGACTGGAAGCTGATAAGCGTTATTGTCACGACCACGGAGGAGGAATGCGGACGCCGTGACCCGGAATTCCAAGCGCTTTCTCTCCCGCAGCCGACGGCCACGCCTTCCCACGGCCGCTTTTGTGCGCCTTTTTATCCCCGGCTGACCCCGAGGGGTCACGGCGAGCACCCTTTTGTGGCGAGGGGACGGTGTGCGGACTCCAACCCCCAGCGCTCATCGCGTCCTGTTGTCGTCGTCACAGCCCTACAAACAATGCGGCCGGGATCGTTAGCACGAGGGGACCGATTGGTCAATTATTGCTCGTCATTTTGTCACAGTGACTCTGGGGGGTAGGGGGGCATGGGGGTCGTCCAGTCCGGAATAGTTCAGTGAATGTTTGAATGGCACCCCGAAGTGAAGTGTCAGCTGTTGCCTGAAGACAAAACTTGTGTGTTTTGCCTTTTCGAGGCCCCTGCTGAATGACTTCACACGTTGGCGCCGTTTCCCGCCTTTAACCCTCCGGAAGCCCAAACGTGTCCAATAACAGACTTTTTCAAAGTTGTGGTGAAGCAGCTCAAAGCAAACTGGCTTAAACTGGTTGAGGTTCAAAACGTTTTTAAATCATTTTTTAATGATTTTTTTTCAAGATTATATATTTTTAATTAGCCCTGCGATTGACTGGCGACCAGTCCAGGGTGTACCCCGCCTCTCGCCCAAAGTCTTCTGGGATAGGCTCCAGCATCCCCGTGACCCTAATGAGGATAAGCGGCATAGAAAATGGATGGATGGATGGATATTTTTAATTATTTTATTATAATATAAATTTTTCGTCCCCAACAAACTTTTACCCATGAGTTTTTTCTTTAAAGTTATTTTCAAAAACATTTTTAAAAAAATTATACTTTTTTAAAAATATTTTTTTCAATTTTTTATTTTTTAAACAATATTTTTGAGTGTTCTTTATAAAACATGTTTAATATAATTTTTGAATACCTTTTCTTTCAAGATTTGTTGAAATGTTTTTTTAAAAAACATATTAAAAAAAACACGGTTTTCAGGATACTTTTTTGAAAATTACTTTTCAACAAAAAATATTTTTTCAAAAACATTAACAAAAAATATTCCTGACAGTGAGGCCAACCCACTCAACCACCGTGCGCCCTTATTTTTAACAACATTCCACAATTCATCAACATTTCTTGCTTTTGATTTTTTGATGTCACCCCACAAGTTCTCCTTTGGATGAAGGTCTGGGGATCGGGCCGGGCCCTCCATAACATAAGAATCCCTGCTATTGGATAAATAGTAGGAGAAACATGCCCATATCATGATGCTTTGCTGTCTTCACTGTGTACTGTGGCTTCAACTCCCAGTTTGCCTGCAGTCCTTGGACCCAAAAAGAACAATTTAACTCTCATCAGTCCACAAAGTGTTCCTCCATTTCTCTTAAGGCCAGTTGATGTGCTCTTTGGCAAATTGTAACCTCTTCTAAACATGCCTTTTTTAACAGAGGGACTTTGGGGGGGGATTCTTGTAAATAGATTAGCTTCACACAGACGTCTTCTAACTGTCACAGTACTTACAGGTAACTCCAGACTGTCTTTGATCATCCTGGAGACCACACAGTCCCACTCCATACAGTCTTGGAGACACCGAATTAAGTCCTGCAACCAAACTAGAGCCAATTTTGACTCTGTTTTTTTCTCCTTCAGGACTGGTTTGTATGACGGACCTTCCATCAGTCCAGCCATTAATTACTCTTAATAGACGCTCCAGGAAACCAAATCTGTCATTTTTGAAGTTAGCTAATTCTGGACTTTCATGAACGGTATTTCTAGGCTCAGCCAAGGCAAGGGAGTCCAGTTTGGTGATTTCTGCAGGTGATGACTATTTAGTTTCACCCTATTGCCGTATCCGGAATTTATTGTCATTGTGACCCATGTATCGCAAATCATATCACATCGAGACAGACGGCCGCCCCACAGAGCCTGGGTTCTGTCCAAGGTTTTTTGTGGGGGGGTTTCAGTTGGTTCTCTGTGACCTGTATATGTAAAGTGTTGTGATTTGGGGCTATACAAATCCATTTGAATTTGTTTACACCACATTACAACTCTTATGCTGCACTCCAGGCTAGCAAGCTAACATGCTAGCAAGCTGGAATTTATTTCTCCTAAACTTAACAAGCCAATAACTTACCAATTCCACACAAGATGGGAGGAGAACAAGGGAGTCCAGTTTGGTGACCTTAGGATCTCGTTTCTGCAGATGATGCGGTCCTGATGGCCTCATCAGGCTTTGACCTTCAGCATTTACTGGAGCAGTTTGCATCTGAGAGTGAATCTTCTGGGATGAGACTCTGTGACCTCGGATTTGGCGGTGCAGAGAGATTTACAAACTTACTTTTCAAAATCATTTTTCCCAAAAATATTTTTGGAGAACATTTTTAAAAATTATTTTATAAGAACTTTTATTTACTATTTTTATTATATTTTTTTATTTTAGAAGCATTTTTGAGTATTTTTAATTAAACATATTTTCTACAATATTTTTATTATTGTATTATTTTGTACTATTTTCCAAGAACATTTTGTGATTTAAAAAAACTCAATAATTAAAAAAATGCTTACAATTAATTATAAATAATAATCATTACATAAATATATGGTGAAAAACATTTTTCAGGAATTTTTTTAAATTGATCTTTTAAGCAAAGCTTTTCCAGAAATGAATGTTTTTTTAGATATTTAATATTTAGACATATTTTTTGAAAACTGTTTAGAAGCCCAGCAACAAGTTTAAGGTGTTGCTTTATTTCAAAATTGTTTTGAGTATTTTTTTTAATTACTTTATTTTTCTAAACAATATTTACTGATATATATTTTATATATATTTTAATATATACTATATATATATTATATATTTATAATATATTTTTTTATTACATTTCTTTAAGATATTAAAAAAAAAATACATTTCAAGAAAAGTTTCTGTGGAAATGTGTGTTTTGTGAAAATTATTTTTTGAAAATAATTTCTCCAGGAGCTTTTTTTTTGGGGGGGGGGGGTGAATATTTTTCTCAAAAATAATTTTACGCTTAAGAAACTGTTTAGAACTGTTTTCCCCATCAACATGTAGTTTTTATATATTTTTTTTATTTTATTTTATTTTGTGAAACCCATTTTTTCCTGAACATTTTGTGAAATGTATTTTTCTGGACAATTTTCGATGTATATTAAATTTCTTAAAAATCTGTTTTTTTTTGTGGAAATGAAGTTTTTGCAAGTCTTTTTGAGGAATATTTGTTGAAAATATTTTCTTTCACGACATTTATTGCAGGGAAAAAATGTTTGTGCTTGATTAGCTTTTTAAAAATTGCATAAAAACAGGGGGGAGGGGGGGATGAGGAAGTTGTCGAACGTTACGAGCTGCTTTGTGTTTTTTCAGTCGGCGAGGCGGTTTGGCGCACAGGATGTGTGCGGCTGCATATCCACCATAAAGATAAGATTCGCCATCGTCGGCGTGCGCGTCGTCATGGCGACAAAGGGAACCATAAAAGGAGCAAACGCCACATCTGAAAGAACCAACCTTTCAAACGGTCGGACAACTGGCGTGGAAAACCCGCGACGGGGGGAACATCTGCCTCACATGAGAGCGCCGACAGCTGCCAGCGAAAAAAAGGAAAGTCCTCAAAGACAATGGCAGGAAGCGTCCCGGACTTCATCCCGTTTTTCCTGGAAAAGACCACAAGCTTGTACACTTAGCATAAACAATGTGCGGCTATCACAACACAGGACGTGCCGACGTTTTGGTGAGGATCTGGATAGAGGTGCGGGTACATACAGGAAGTCATTAGGACGTGGAAAAAAGGGAAAGTGCTCATCTCAGCGCCGTCTTGAAGTCCTTTTTACAAGACACCGGGCTTTTTATCCCGTATATATTCATATTTCACTTTTTTCATCCTTCAAAGAAGCAAGAAAAATTCTTTTTTTTTAAAAAGGGAGAAAATAATCAAAATCCTAATAAAACATTTGTTTTAAATCAATAAAAATATTTTTTTGTGTTTATGTTGTAACGAATAAAGTTATCGAATAAATTAATAAGCACAAATGTTTTCATCCTTAGAAATTGAGGGGAAAAAATCCTAATCTATGAGATATAAAGTTGGATTTAAAAAACATATATATATTTTTAAATAACTAAAATCTTAATCCAGTTAAACACATTTCAAATATATTTTGGGGGCAGTTGGATTAAAAAAATATATTTTAATAATCAAAAATTTTATTAAAATTAAATACATTAAAAACTATTTCGGGGGGGGGGAACTATTTTTGTATTTAAAAAATTGTTATCTGACCAAATAAATATATTGGATAGGATAACATATATACTGCGATTGACTGGCGAGCAGTCCAGGGTGTACCCCGCCTCCCGCCCAAAGCCAGCTGGGATAGGCTCCAGCATCCCCGCCACCCTGACGAGGATAAGCGGTATAGAAAAGGAATGAATGAATATAACATATATATATATATATATATATACATATATTTATATATATATATACAGTAAAAATAAATATATTTTGCAGATTATGTGGTCCTGTGACCTTCAACTCTCACTGGATCGGTTCGCAGCTGAGTGTGAAGCGGCTGGGATGAGAATCAGCACCTCCAAGTCCGAGTCCATGGTTCTCGCCCAGGGAGAAACTAATTTTTTAGGGAAAAAAATTAAAGAAAAAAATAATTATTAATGGATTGTTTTTAATTTTTTTAATCGTAATCTTATGATTTCTATGTAGGTTTTCACTTTTTTGGGAAGTTGGGGGTTGAAGGAAAACTAATATTTGTATTTTTTACTTTTTATACACACATATATAAAGTCTGATTTTTGCCTCATAAGTCCTTATTTTATGAGAGTAAAGTGGAAATACTTGTATGTGGTAGAAGTACTTTGATGTGGTAAGAGTACTTGAATGTGTTTAAAGTTCTTTGATGTGGTCAAAGCTGCAGCTTTTGTTTGTTCCCGGAGGACCAAGAGAAGAAGACAGGAAGTAAACATTCTTGGCAGCTGAGTGCCTGTTCTGCTGGACCTTTTCTCCTCCAGAACTTTCTGCTGGTTTGGGTTTAGGATTTGTCTTCTCCGTCTGCCAGCTAGCTCGCACACGTCCAGGAAACTTTGAGCGCATGTGGAAAAAAAAAAAAACCATTGAGGAAAATGTGAAGGGAAAAAAAAGCGCAGAGCCAGCACGTGTGAGTCAGCGATGGCGGCGGTCCCAGCCGGGGTTTCGGGATCCAAACCGCGAGGACACGCGGGAAGTTTCCTGGAGGTGTCCAGCTCTGCCTTGAGGGCTTTGGAACGCTTCCTGCATTTGGGAAAAACAATTCCCGCCCTTCTCCCGAGTGACGGTGGCGAAGGGAAAACCTCGAAGAGACGCGAATCTAAAAGCAGCGTCTTGTTTGATCTGCTTCCAGGTCGCCTGCGCTTCCAATTGTTTGTGTCTGCGAAACGCCAAAGTCAAACCCCCCC
>QODF01000292.1:127658-227685 GCA_024372805.1 Oostethus manadensis
GCCCGAGCCACCTCAACTGGCTCCTCTCCATGTGAAGGAGCAGCGGCTCTACTCTGAGCTCCTCCCGGATGGCCGAGCTCCTCACCCTATCTCTTAGGGTGAGTCCAGCCACCCTACGAAGGAAACTCATTTCCGCCGCTTGTATCCGCGATCTCCTTCTTTCGGTCATGACCCATAACTCATGGAGTAACTGTGGGGATTAAAAAAAATTTAAATGATAAAAATGAAGTATTTAAAAAATGCAAGCAAAAACAAAAAATTGGGGAAATTTTTGTTTTTGTGCAAAAACATAGGATTGGCCATTCTTTTTCACAAAAAGTGAAATACAAATCAATATCTTTGGAAAGTCTTTGTGGAATATGTATTTATATACTGTTTTGTATCGTTTTGTTATTATAGGTATTTTTTTTAATTATCTATATCAGTATATATGCTATGTATAATAGAGCAAGGTGATAATTATTAATTTAAAGAATGAAATTTAAAAAATACAATTGAAAAGTTAAAATAATTTAAAAAAATTCTACATTTCTAATTTGTAAAAAATTTAAAAATTTCAAAAAAAAATTCTAAAAATGTTCTAAAAATTCTAAAAAATTCTAATATGTCTGAAAATAATAATTCAAATAAAATTTTAATATATATTACAAATGTAATATTTAAAAACAGAAAGTGAAAACAAAAAAATTTGATAGGTCATTCTTAAAAAAAATCCAATTGTAAAATAAAAATAAAATAAATTGGGAAAAAATGAAATAAAAATAAATATTTGAGGAAATACATATTTTGTATGTATTTAATTGCTTATTGTGTTCATTTGGAAATGATTTATCATAGCTATTTATCTTGCATACAGATATTGATACCTATTTTGGAAAATGAAATGATTTATATTAGTTATTTATGGTAATATGGAATATCTATTAAGATAAATATAGATACAAAAAACACTTATTATGGTTTGGATTAAAAACACTACGATATCGATTTATTTAAATAATTGAAAACAAAAAATTGGGAAAAATTTGTCAGCGCAGGGAGAAATATGAAAACATTGGGAAAAAAAGTATGAAAGAAATATTTATTTATGATGGGGGGAATATATAAAGCATGCTGTATATCAATTATAATTCATAGGTATTTATGAGCATATAATAAGGAAATTAAACACGCCCATGAAACCTCAGAGAGCGAGAGACAGAGAGAGATGGAGGGACGAGGTCACGTGATCGGCCTACTGGATGACATCATTGCAGGGAATGAGGACATAGAGGAGAGGGGGGGGCGGCCATGATGGCGGAGCTGAACTACACTGCAATATATCAGACATGGCAGTACATCGCTAAAGTACAATATTTACATGGAATTACAGAGGTAGATTTGTTGCTTATCATACATAAGGTTTAGAATTTATTATGTACCCTAAAATTCTACATCATTTATTTACTTGTATCGGTGAATACACTGCGTTGGAGAAAATAAAATAATATAAATTTGACAATAAAATGTATTTAAAATAAAAAATAAAATAAAAATAACATATGTAGTCAGTAAAATATAATACCAAATGACATACAATAAAACATATATAACATGAACTAAAAATAAATGTGAAAAAAATCACATTATATATATATAAATAAATGACATTAATCATATAATACAAGAATAGGATAAGGTGACACAAAAGAAGTACAAATTTGCATCTACATGTGGAGTGCATGTAAGCTTGACTATCTGCAGCATAGTCTAGCTGTGCTCCCGTGCAGGGATGCTGTCTATTGATGCCACGCCTAGAAGGCTTTGTTCATCTCTGCATCTCTGCCTCTCCGCCACTCCTTTTGTCAAGCCCCACGTCTCTGCTTATGCAAAAGGAGGCGCCGCTGCAGCAAAATCCATATTTAAATTGTGTGTGTGTGTGTGTGTGTGTGTGTGGAGGGGAAGGAACAAAAAAAACAACAAAAAAAACAAGACATTTCTTGTCAGAAAAAGGAAAAAATGATGCAGATGCTCCCCAGGGTCGAGCGGGAGTGGCAATGCGCAAACTCACCATTGGAGGGCGGTAGAGTCCACTCGGTGGTGTGCGGCGGTGTGCGGTGGTGCGGCGGGGGGCGGGTATATAAACGAGCAAGCGGGTCGCCGTCCAGCAGTTGTTGCATCGACCCCGTTGGGTACAACACGCAACGCAAACGTCTCCCTAAATACCTCAGGGCAAAAAAGCCTTTTCTTCCTCCTCTCTGCTGCTTTGTCACCGCTAGACGACAACATGGTGAGTTCAATGACGCCTTTTCTTGCAGGTAAAATTAAAGCTCGTCGACTGGCTCCTTGAAACGCGACGTCAGCTTACCTAATTTGATGTCTAATTGGCACCGATTTGCATATTTGGAACGCGGTGCGGTGACGTCACCGGGTCTTATTTTGCAGTAAATGCAGTGGCATGACGTGATGCAGGGGTGTGTGTGTAAATGCTGGTGCTGAGGAGAAGCCCACAAAAAATAAATCCAAAGCAGAATAATTACTCGATATTTTATCGAAATGAGTGTCTAAATTTGTGAATATTTGGCCCTGATTTTAAAGTATAAAAAATAAAAAATGAGGTACCTGGCAATGACGTGATGGGGTGTGTGGGTGAATGCGAGCAATGACTGCTGGTGCTGAAAAGAAGCTCACAAGAATAATAATTTAAAAAAAATTAAAAGCAGAAAAATGTTTCAATATTTTATAAAAATTATTGTCTAAATTTGTGAATATTTGGCCGTAACTGTAAAAACTTAAAAATGCAAAAATGATGTACTTAATGGTGAACAATGACTGGTGGTGCTGAGGAGAAGCTCACAGTTAAAAAAAAAAAAGCAGATTAATAATTTATTATTATATTCAAATGTTGGTCCAAATATGTCAGTATTGGCCGTAATTGTAAAGTATAAAAAACGCAAAATCACAAAATCGCCAATGCAAGATGGCGAACAATGACTGGTGGTGCTGAGGAGAAGCTCCCAATAAAAATTTGAACAATTTCTTTTTTTTTAAAATACCAAAGCACACAAATTTAGCAATATTTTAAAAAAGTGTCTGTTTCAATGCGTGAATATTTGGCTGTTCGTGTAAAATTTAGACATGTAAAAAGGAGGCGCCACGATTGCAGGGAGTGGCATGTGGATGAAGGTGTATTCCCTTTTAACGGCATGGACAGTCCCTAAACGTCACATGAAGCCATGCAATGCCCCCCAACCCCCTCCCTTAATACAACGTCGCGATTGTGCATCCTCGGTGGGGTGGAGGAGAGCAAGTGGAATATTCCAGAATGTGAGCCTCAACGCGCATGTGCCGCCTCATTTGCATTTCCTTGCCAGAAGCGGCGGTGGGAGGGGGGGGGGCAAAAAAAGATAACAAAAGGGCGTTTCTCCGACGTGGGAGGATGGGGGGTGGGGGGTTGGTGGTCGACGTTCGAGTCCCATGCGGGTTGTCGTGCACGCAGGCTGGCTGCCATGCCCGCAGCAACCAGCAGGGGGCCCAAATTCAATATTCATGATTTTGAAATGCCCCCTTCCCCCAACCCCCTGCAGCGCGAGTGCATCTCCATCCACGTTGGCCAGGCCGGCGTCCAGATCGGCAACGCCTGCTGGGAGCTCTACTGCCTGGAGCACGGCATCCAGCCCGACGGACAGATGCCCAGCGACAAGACCTTGGGGGGCGGCGACGACTCCTTCAACACCTTCTTCAGCGAGACCGGGGCGGGGAAACACGTGCCCCGGGCCGTCTTTGTGGACCTGGAGCCCACTGTCATCGGTAAACAAATGTAATGTACTATGGCAGCGGCTTCTTCGGACGTTCTGTGCTATTTGCTGTCGTAATTTTGAGACATTTTTCGGCTTCGTTGAATCGATACTGGCGGGATTTGCGAGTGAATATGATATTATTTTAGCTTTGTCATGTTCAAGTGGCAAAGCTGCACCCAAAAGTGACACGTTTGCTCCTCCTGACCAAAAATGTCCCATTAAAAAAATGCTATTATAAAAAAACAAAAACAATCCTTAATGTTTCATCTTGTACTGCCGGCTTTGTCCACCAGATGGCGCCATTTTTTCCCATTCAAAGCGTCCAGCGACATTTCTCCCCTATTACGGTTTCTCCGCAAGAGTATATCCATATAAACAAATCTCTCTGTTCATGTTGGATAAGCACATGTATGATGAATAGATGAGGAAATATGCAAAAAATATTGGCATTTGAAGGGTTACAGTTACCAAAATAAAGTAATATTTCAAAGTATATTTCAAGCTAAAAGATTTCCTGGTTTAAAATGTTAAAATATGTATATACTGTTTGTTTTTACAGTTTGTAAATATTATTTATGATTATATATATTAATATACAGGGTGGTCCAAAAGTAGGGTTAGAGTTAACAATTAGACAATTTACATTTATTAGATATTTATTTACATACATTATATTTACATATTATACATTTTACATCGAATACAAATATTACATATAAAAAATATATTGTTGAAGATTATACTATATAATGTGATACTAATATTGTACTTAATATATAAAATTGAGATAAATTCATGTATATCTAATATTTTTTGCAGCAGTTTCTGGGAAGCTGACATTTTTGGTCCTGAGTTTGAAGGACCTCCTTCAGGGTTAATGTCACTGACTTGAATATTGGCCCTTTTTTTTCTTTTAGATGAGGTGCGCACCGGAACCTACCGCCAGCTCTTCCACCCCGAGCAGCTGATCACGGGCAAGGAGGACGCCGCCAACAACTACGCCCGTGGACACTACACCATCGGCAAGGAGATCATCGACCTGGTGCTGGACAGGATCCGCAAACTGGTGTGTGGCTTTACAAGTGTTGGTGGCGCCCCCTATGGGTGGTGTTGAGAATGCCTTGTAAGGCATGCTAGCAAACATGTCATACAAACATCCTCAAAGTTTGAGCTTTTTTAGACAACTGCCCACTGACTTATTGACAATTGGTGGCAAAATCCCACCCACATTTTGCTGGATGGGGGCCATCTTTTCCAACCAATCTTGCTCAAATTTTGCACATGTATGCTTGTCAGTCCCCTAAATGGGTATACCAAATTTGGTGATGATTAGTCTAACTACCCAAAAGTTACAGTGCTGTGTTTAGTCAAGCACATTGAAGGAACCCAACTTATGGGGATCAAGCTTTTTGGGGTTTGATAACATCGCCGCCATGTGGTGTATTTGTCAGAAAAAATAATAGCACATGCGACACAGCAGGGGGGCATGTTTTGACACATTTTCACCATTTTGTGCGAAGTGTTTGATGAATAGAAGAGAGGCTTAAAGAAATACACACTGTCCAAGAGGACAGGCTGACTTTCCCTGTTAGAGGTCTGATCCATGTCCTTGGTCTTTTGTGTCCTCAGGCTGACCAGTGCACGGGTCTCCAGGGCTTCCTGGTGTTCCACAGCTTTGGCGGCGGCACCGGCTCCGGTTTCACCTCCCTGCTGATGGAGCGTCTGTCGGTGGACTACGGCAAGAAGTCCAAGCTGGAGTTCTCCATCTACCCGGCCCCACAGGTGTCCACTGCCGTGGTGGAACCCTACAACTCCATCCTGACCACCCACACCACCCTGGAGCACTCCGACTGCGCCTTCATGGTGGACAACGAGGCCATCTAAGACATCTGCCGCAGGAACCTAGATATCGAGCGTCCCACGTACACCAACCTGAACAGGCTCATCGGGCAGATTGTGTCCTCCATCACCGCCTCCCTTCGCTTTGACGGCGCCCTCAACGTGGATCTGACGGAGTTCCAGACCAACTTGGTGCCCTATCCCCGTATCCACTTCCCCCTGGCCACCTACGCCCCCGTCATCTCCGCAGAGAAGGCGTACCACGAGCAGCTGTCTGTGTCTGAGATCACCAACGCCTGCTTCGAACCCGCCAACCAGATGGTCAAATGCGACCCCCGCCACGGAAAGTACATGGCCTGCTGCCTCTTGTACCGCGGTGACGTCGTGCCTAAAGACGTCAACGCCGCCATTGCCACCATCAAAACCAAGCGCACCATCCAGTTTGTGGACTGGTGCCCCACCGGCTTCAAGGTGGGCATCAACTACCAGCCGCCCACCGTGGTGCCCGGCGGAGACCTGGCCAAGGTCCAGAGGGCCGTGTGCATGCTGAGCAACACCACCGCCATCGCCGAGGCCTGGGCCCGCCTGGACCACAAGTTTGACCTGATGTACGCCAAGCGCGCCTTCGTGCACTGGTACGTGGGCGAGGGCATGGAGGAGGGCGAGTTATCCGAGGCCAGGGAGGACATGGCCGCCCTGGAGAAGGATTACGAGGAGGTGGGCGTCGACTCCATCGAGGGCGAAGGAGAGGAGGAAGGAGAAGAATATTAAAAAGGCGACAAATCCGGGTCCCCCAGACACCCGTCGACGGGTCCGTTAGCAATTCGGCTGTTGGAAATCCCCCAAAATGTTCATCTTGGCTCCGAATAAAATCTGTGACAAGTGACGCCGTCTTGTCTTTGGTCGTGTCGGGTCGCGTCTTACGAGTAAAGTACGACACCAGCGCTCCGAGCAAAGTTTAATGGAAAAACATCGGAAGCTTTCGCCAACTCAAATTTCAGTAGAAAAAAAATCAGGTGTAATTCCTGCACGTTTTTTAATCTACAGGATGTTTTTATAAAAAAAAGGATGCATTAAAAAAACACCAGTCTAAGAACAAAAGGTCAAAGCGGTTCACACCAGTCTGTCCTGCAGCAGGGGGCGCCGGTCCACCACTCCTGGCCTGTCGAGGAGCTTCCACAAAGACGACGCCCCGGAGCCGCCGTGGCGGCAGACCTCCCGAGGGCCTGCGACCTCCCCGGCGTCCTCCTTCTGACGCTGGTTGGACTTCAGGCGCCTGCGGAGGGATGGGCAAATCCGCACAGGTTGTTTTGAAAAGGTGATGGTACCATGTGATACCATTCGCAGACAATGACTTCCGGTTAAGAGGCGATACGGTTCAATTCATTGGCAGGAACCTGCGATACTGTTTCCCTTGACTTGATATCATTCCCTCTCCTTAAAACGTGATCCGACACGACTCACTCGGAATGTCCAATAAGATCCGATATGATTCGCTCCAAGTTAAATGCGATTCACTCCCCCTAAATTGGAATTCAATAGGATTCCATTGCAGGAAGACGTCATACATTCCATGACCAGGCCGCAGGCGCCCCCTGGTGGACCAAAGAAGTAATGCAGATTTTACAGGCATTTCTGATCCTGCACGTGTTATGTTTATAGTCCCACGTGAGAAACAAGTAAAAACATTTCTTATTTATTTTTGTAATACTACAAAATGTATTTAGAATTAAAATTGACTGTTATTATTATTATTATAGGGACGCGGTGATTGGTTAAAGATAAAACATTCACAACTTTAGAGAAGCAAAATGTTATGAAATTATTTCCATAAATATATAAATGTTTATTAAAATTAAAAATGTATAATAAAATAATGTTTAGGTTATAATATACATACAATATAATACATGTAAATAATCAAAATATTATACAGTATACATACTGTAATAATGTAACTCATACAAATAAATAACAAAACTAAAAAATAAAATAACAATAAATTAAATATAATTAAATTATAAGTTTTGGTTAGAATAAAATTCTGTATTGGTTTCCTTATTCTTTCACAATGCCTTGTTCTCTAACACGCATACGATGTTGGAAATAAAATAAAATAAAATATAAAAAAATACTAGCGATGCACGCTTATCCTCATTAGGGTCGCGGGGATGCTGGAGCCTATCCCAGCAGACATTTGGGCGAGAGGCGGGGTACACCCTGGACTGGTCGTCAGCCAATCGCAGGGCACATATAGACAAACAAACATTCACACTCACATTCATACCGATGGACAATCTAGAGCGGCCAATGAAGCTAACATGCATGTTTTTGGAATGTGGGAGGAAAGCGGAGTACCCGGAGAAAACCCACACACGCACGGGGAGAACATGCAAACTCCACACAGAGATGCCCAACGGAGATTTGAACCCAGGTCTTCCAGATCTCCTGACTGTGTGGCCAATGTGCTAACCACTCAGCCACCGTGCGGACCCTATAATATATATTATATAAATATAATACATTTTAATAAATACTCAGAAATACATATTTATGTATATTTATATATACCTGATAAATAGTATGCAAATACACATATATGTAGTCATAATGTAAATGTTTTATTTATAAATATTTATTTTTCCATTATAAAATACGAGTAAACAACAAAATAATAAAAAATACATAACAAAAACAATTTAAAAATCACAAAAATAAATAGTAATTTATTTTAAAAAAACAATTTATTCTCGTAATATTGGAGGGGGGGGGGCACGTAAAATCAAGTTTTCATGTTTCGGTAACTGGAAGTATTATTACTCTTCTAGTACAGGACTAGTATTAGACTGCCTGACTTACTTGTAAGTGAAGGCCACGATTCCCAGGGACAGAAGGAGGACCATGGCGGCCGACGCGGCGGCCACGATGCTGGAGGAGGAAACCTCCGAGCCTGAAAGAAAAAGAAGCACTTAGCCGGGTCGGGCTTCAGGTCCAAAAAAAAAAGGACCCACCCATGTCCACGCTGACTTTGGCGCTGGCGACGGCCAGGCTGACGTCGTTGGCCACGGACACGTTGATGCAGTAGACGCCCGAGCCGTTGAAGAAGCGGCGCAGCACCATCTGGCACTCTTTGGCGGGCTCCAGCACGTCGCAGGCGCTGTGGATGGGCGTCAGGCACTCGGCGTCCAGGATCACGCTGCACACCTCCCTGGGGAAGCTAGGCGAGGAGGGCGGGGGTTAGGGTTTGACCCCGGAACAGAGCATGTCCTGCGGCCGGAAGTCACCTTCCCCGGCAGGTCACAGCGAGGTCGACGGCGTTGTTGTTCATGCCCGGTGTCGCCGTGACGCCGCTGTCCATCTGCAGGATCTCCACTTTCTGGATGGCCTCTGCAAGCGAAGACAAGTCAAGCGGAACCGCCACGGATCGATCGGGTCAGCGTACGGAGAGCCTTCGGGACCCACCGACCACTTGGATGTCAGCAGAAAAGGAGCCGTAGCGATAAATCACGCAGTCGTCCTCCGTGGGTTCGCCCTTTGCGTCCATGTTGGCGACGAGGGCCGCGGAGGCTCGGCCCGCCCGTACGGCGGGACGCTTTAGCGCTGGGACAGCAGGGACAGAATCACGTTCTCGTTCACTTGGCCTTCGTCCGGGCTATTTCTTAACCCTTTCATATCTCAGTAATTGTAATCCATAAACAATATTTACATTGTTTGATCGTATTACAATCATTCACTTACCGATCAATTGGCATTGTTTTGTTTTTAACTGTGCCTCATAAAAATATATTATTGTTTTATTAATTAATTAATACAAAATATTAGTATTCATGAATTTAAAACTTCTAATCAGACTTAAGTCATAACCAATGTTTACTTTTATTCATTCATTCATTCATTGTCTATGTTAGGGTGGCGGGGATGCTGGAGCCTATCCCAGCTGGCTTTGGGCGGGAGGCGGGGCTTACCCCGGACTGGTCGCCAGCCAATCCCAGGGCACACAAAGACAAACAAACATTCACACTCACAGTTTTTTACATTCATCTCGTTTAAAAAGAAATTATTGCAATAACTTGACAATTCATTGCATTTAATTTGTTTGTTATTCGACAAAAATTGAAATATTAATATATTATTAAATATGTACTTAAATAATTAATCAAATCAAACAAATATGATAAATGTCACAACATTATTTCCATAAATTTCTACAAATATTTACTAAAATAATAAACAACGTAAAATAAAAATATAATTAACTAATTTAAATCTTACATTACAATTATTTCCATAATTATTTATTAATATTTCTAAAAAATAATACATAAAAATTAGATTAATTACATGTTGCAAAAGTATTTCCATAGATATTTTTAAGTATTTATTTAAATATTAAAATAAAATAAAATACAATTAAACAAATGACATGTTACAGAAGTATTTCCACAAATATTTATAAATATTTAGTTAAATAATAAATATTAAAAAACCAATAAATTAAATGTTTCAGAAGTATTTCCATAAATATTTATAATAATAATAACAGATAAATAAATAAAAAATCCTCACTTGGGTACAAATATTAATAAGTATTTATTTAAAAATATAATAAAATAAAATATACATTTTCTATGGCGCTTAAAAATACGATGCTTACTTAATAAGTAGTTAATAAGTACTTAATAAGTACTATTATGATTGTAATTGCAAATATCAACCATGTCACCATCTTTACCTTCCATCGCCGCGTCGCTGCTCATTTCCTCCGTCAGCGCGTTGGAGGCGGGGTTGGCGGGCCCCACGTAGTCGATGGGGGAGGGGGTCTCTAAGGGGGACTGTGAGGGTCCTTCCTGGGCGGGCTGAGTCGTGGAGGTCTCGTCCTCGCCGTTGTCCTCCTCGGTGTCTGACGGGAGAGCGTTGCTCTTCAAAGCAGTAGCCACCACTGGACACACACACACACACACACACACACACGTTCAATGGCGTTTGACCCGGTAGACCACAGACTGTAGGCTGGATCCCCGGGGTTTCTGCCCCCATTACCCGAGGTGTCCGGATGTCTAGGAGGTGCGGGAGCCCGGGTGGTGGTATCCGCCCGAGGCTTGCAAGTCTTGTCCGGGATGACAGCCTGGACCACCACGTGGGGCTCGAAGGCGCCGGAGCTCACGTAGGTGTGAGTGACAGTCGTCTCCCTGGAGATGAGCGCCCCGCTGCCGTCCCCGAAGTCCCAGTTGAAGGTGATGTCGGCGTCTCTCAGGTACAGGCTGGGGTCGTGCAGCGAGACGCTGAAGGCGATGGCTCTGTTCAGCACGAAGCTCAGGTCTCCTGCCAGGACGTCGTTGACCTGGTCCAGCGTCACGGCGAACGGGATTTGATCTGAGGGGACGGAAAGCTGAAGATGATCAAAACTGGTGATGGCAAAAAGGAAAACGTGCGACGAAAACCTCGTTTCATTTCATGTCATTTACAACAATACAATAAAATACCATTAAATTTAATACAATAATAATAATAATAATTGTTATAAATATATATTATAAATAATAAAATAATAAAAAGAATTATTATATATTCAATAGCATCAAAATATAATTCAATTAAATATTTAATAAATATTTTGTAATAAATAAATGAAATATTGATTTTAATTTAATTTAATTTAATTTAAATAATTGATTTCAGTTATTATTAAATTATTATTTATAAAATTTAAATAATTTAATTTAATAAATGAAATTAAATATTGAATTGAGTTGAATTTAGACATTTAAAGCGCATAAAGAGCCAGCTAAAGCTACTGTCTGTCGACCACTCGGGCATCAGGAGGTTGCCTACAGCCACCGCTGTTCATACCAGGCAATTCCTTACCAGTGATGGAGAACTGAGTGGAGGCGTAGCCCAGAGGGATGAACTTCTCCTTGCTCCTGTAGTGGTAGATGACAATGTCCATGGTGTAGGAGCCCAGCGGGACGGCGTCCGTGTCGACGGTCAGGGAGGACGAGGGACCGTCGGCCACTTGCCAGTACTTCCCTGCCGGGTGTACTTCCTCTGTAAGAAGGGTCACACTCTAGCTTTGATGGCTAGCACGACAGAACCTACCCCAGGTCTTCCACACAAACACGTAGTTGGGCTTCGTGTCCTTCTTGAAGGCCGTCCCGTCAGGGAAGACCGCCTCCCAGTCGCTCCTCGGAGTTGGGAAGACCGACTCTGACTTGAGATGCTTCGTCCCTGCAGGAGAACACGAAACGATGAAGAACGGCCACTAGGGGGCGTACATGCATCGCTTTGATGGACTTTACTAGTAAATGTAGGCCTTCCTTCTACCCCAAAAACAGGCTTCACTACACATCTTTAAAAGTTTCAAATTGTGTGACATTATTGCAAAAGCCCTCAGGAATACCCATAAATACACCACAGAGTACTCTACCCATCATTTGGTGGAGGACAGCTTTGTAAAATAATGTCATAAAAAGAAACAAAAGCAGGCTTCGCTACACATCTTTTTCAAATTGTGCAAAATTTGGCCAGTAAAATTGGAAAAGTCCTCAGGAATACTCATAAGTACACCGAAGAGTACTATACCTATAATTTGGTGCAAGACAGCTTTGTTAAAAAAAAAAAAAAAAAAAAAAAAAAAGCAGGCTTCGCTACGCATTTTTAAGGTGTCAACACTTTTTACCCTCTGGACCAATTTTGGTCCCATTTGACTTCCATAAAAATCATATTTTGAAATGAGTTTTTATTAATGATACCTTATGAACAGCTAATAAATATAATAAATAAATAAATTAAATATAAGCCTTACACGGCCACCACTTGATGGAGGACGAAAAAAAAAAGAAAAAGCAGGCTTCGCTACACATCTGTAATAGTTTAAAGGCAAATTGAAAGAAATTTAACGAGGAAAATTGGAAAGTTTGGCCCCAGGAATACTCATAAATACACCAAAGCAGCATACTATGACCATCACTTGGCGGAGGACAGCTATGTAAAAAAAAAAATGCAGGCTTCGCTACACATCCTTTAAGGTGACCTCCATAAAAGCCATAGTTTTTATTAGTTTTTAATAATAATACCTTATGAATAGCTAATAAATCTAAGTCTTCCACGGCCACCACTTGACGGAGGACGAAAAAAAAGGAAAAAGCAGGCTTCGCTACACATCTGTAATAGCTGAAAGGCAAATTGTATGAAATTTAACCAGGAATATTGGAATACCAGGAATACTCATGAACACACCAAAGCATACTGTGGTCATCACTTGGTGGAGTACATCTTTGTAAAAAATAAAAATAAAAAAAAGCAGGCTTCGCTACACATCTTAAAATAAAGCTCTGCCAACCATCCTTCAGTCAGTGACAAGTTTTATACTTTTTTTTCCAGCAAATTTGCAAACCTAGCATGATGCTGCTGTTAGCACTTGAGCATCACACACTGAAGCTGCGTTGCTAAAATGTGTGTGCGTGTGTGCGTGCGTGTGTGTGTTACCGTTGACGACGCAGTCTTCCGCCCAGACCACATCTCCGCCATCTTGCACCTTTTGGTTGTGGGGGAACTCCAGGTCGATGGTGAAGGAGACTTTGGCTCCGGTCAGAGTCGGCGAGTCGTTGGCGACGTTGAACGTCACTTTCCCGCCTACGCGAAGACGATGAAAAGACGGGGAAAAAGCACGCAACGCGCGGAAATACTGATGGTGCACAACAAACCTTTCCAGGAGTCCGCGTAGCGGGGGTCTCTGTTTTTCCAGACTGGGTAAAGTTTGGTGTTCCAGGACGGGTAGCGAGTGAAGCCGCCATTTTTGGGCTCTGATAGGAAAAAAAAGAACACCAATGAGGTCGTGGAATCGGAAATAGCATGAAAATCGTGGGTGGTGAACTTCTTTTTACACTTGAATGACTGTAAGCGCGTCATGACGTGATGGCCACAGCTTGACCCCGGAACAGACTGCTTCTATTTCCATGGCTTTCTCTGTTATTTAGAGGTGGAATTTTGCTGTTTTTAGTTATTTTTAGTGATTTTTCTAAGAAAAGAATACGCCTTCACGTCCCTCAAGCCCGGTCATGTGACCCTCAGATGCGTGGGACTAACACAGATTAAAAAGGCGAAGGGGGGATTGTAATATAAAACACAAAAAGGAGAAAAATTTATGAGAGGATTTTAAAAATAACCGGTTTTTTTTAGCTGTTATGTAATCAATATTTCCCTTTGATCTCATTTCATTTTGTTACTTGATTATTTTAATTTTTTTTTACAATGACTTCATAATGAATTGGCCTTTTATTTGTGTTTATTGATTATAATTTTTGTTATTATTTTAATAATAATATAACTATTTTAGTCAAATTAAGCACAATAAAATAAAAATAAAGCAAAATACATAAAATAAAAGTCACTAATATTATTTTTTAAATGTCCTTTGATTTAAAAAAATACTTCTTCGGGAATAGATTTTTAAAAATTAACGTAAGTGATTTTTTTTTTACAAAAACACTGATCATCAATGTTATCAGTATTTATATATTAATCACATAGTAAACGTAGTCATATTTTATGTTTACTGATATTATTTTTTAGAATTTAATTTTAAAAAAGTGATAAAAAAAGTAAAAAAAGTAAAATTAAAAAAGATTAAATACATGTTTTTAATATAAGATGTCACAATTGTATTACTCAACAAATCATATTTTTACAAATTATCATATTTTCATAGATACTCATATAGAATGTTTTTTTGGGGTCATCTTTTATTCTTAAAACTTTTAGTCCGGTTAAATGAGGCCTACAACAAAATGAACTTTTAAAAAATCTAATCAACTAAAAAAAGACAATTTCACCATTTATTACTTAAATAAAAGTAATAATATTTCATATTCATTTCATACTAATATTTATTTTTCCAACACTGTGATGAAGTGAAAAATATACTAGAAAAATGACATAAGAAAAAAAGGTGAAATAATTATAACATGATACAAACAAGATATATAAAAATAAATCAAAATAAATCAATGCACATCTGTCGGGTAAAATGTCACCAAAAGGTAATCATATTTTCCTAGTTTTCCTCATATTTGTACGATTCATTGTCATTGTTTTATTATTAGTAATTCATAATTACTAATAATGAGTCACCCGTGACCCTAATGAGGATAAGCGGCGTAGAAAATGAATGAATGAGTCATGTTATTACTAATTGTTTTATTTCTGTTTATTTTCTAAGAAGTGACAAATGTACTAGAAAATGAACATTTAAATATAATAAAATAAAATAACAAATGTTATGTTTGGTAAATCTTGCTATACCATCCATGCCTTCAAAAATGACAAAAATGTCAAACTTTCATTTTTCTCCAACAAAAAGCAGCAGAAATAATACATTAAAAATAAAGAAATAAATCAAAATAGCAATAGTAATACAAATAAAATAAAATAAAATAAAGTTTGTCTATATGTGCCCTGCGATTGACTGGCGACCAGTCCACGGTGTACCCCACCTCCCGCCCAAAACCAGCTGGGATAGGCTCCAGCATACCCGCGACCCTAATGAGGATAAGCGGTACAGAAAATGGATTGATGGATGGTAATATAAAATTTAAATAAATTTAAAATAAATACATAAATAATAATAAATAGCAATTGTAAAACAAAAAAAGAAATAAAATTAAATAAAATTAAATAAAATTAATGCCCTGCGATTGACTGGCGACCAGTCCAGGGTGTACCCCGCCTCTCGCCCAAAGTCTGCTGGGATAGGCTCCAGCATCCCCGTGACCCTAATGAGGATAAGCGGCATAGAAAATGGATGGATGGATGGATAAATAAAATTAAATAAAATTAAAAAAGTTCTGTTTGGTACATCTTGCTGTACTATACATGCCTTCAAAATACCTTCAAAATACCTTCAAAAATGTCAAACTTTCATTTTTCTCCAACAAAAAGCAGCAGAAATAATAAATTTAAAATAAATAAATAAATAAAAATAGCAATTGTAATATAAAAAATAAAATAAAATTGTATTACTAAAGAAATGTAATCACGTTTTGAAATGTATTTTTTTACAATAACTTCATAAGGAATTGGCTCGTATTTATTTGTGTTTTAAAAAATATTCTTTCAAAGAAATATAAAAAAAATACAGTTTGCGTAAACGTCGTCTACTTACTGGCCAGGGCTTGTGAGGCGACCATCACCACCATCACCACCACCATCATCTTCATTGTCGGGCTTCCTCCTCTTCCACTAAAATCCCTCCAGTGAGCGGACGGCGGTGGGAGCGGGTCTTTATGAGCTCCCTCGGGTTCGACCCGCGTGTGTGTGTCTCACACACGCACACGCACACACACTTAGCATGATGATTATGATTAGGTGGAGGCCTGGAATGGCGGCTGAAGGAACGTACCAAGAAGACTTGCTAAGCGGGGGTCACAAAGATTGAGGTCAAAATTTTACAAAAAAATTTAAAAAGCATGAAAATCAACATGGTTGCCACTCGCTGACCCATCCCAGTGACTAATACTAAAAATAAAATAAATAAATAAAAAGAATAAAATAAAGTATTCTTCTTTAATTGTCTAATAATAATTGTTTATTATTTGTTGGCGTTATTTCAATTTAAAAAATGGCACTTATGTAAACAACGCGGCCTTTTAACACCCCAAAGTATGTCAAAATGAACATTATTATACAACTACATGTTATATAATTCATGCAATAATTTATTTATTTATTCAATATTGATTTTATTGATTTATATATCAAGTTAAATGTATTGATTATTTATCTTAGTACAAAATAAGGCAATATTTCATGTAAAAATTGTATTATCATTATTATTGTATATAATAATATAAGGTCCTACATGTAAAATACATAACATAAATGTAATTAATACATCAAATAAAATATCACACATAAAAACGCTGTGTGTACTGCTCATATATAATATATACAAATATTATGAACATAAATGATATCGCATATGCGATTATGTACAGTATACACATCTACACACACATATACGTATGTGTGTGCGTGTAATATTTCTATACATAAATATATTATATCAACTGTGCAAATCACATGCTTCCAAAACGAGTGCTCCCCTGCAAAAATCTCCGCTCGGGTCACATGACCCATTTTTGGAGCGTTGGGGAGAGGGTGGTCCACACAAACGCCACCTTTGTCTGTACTGCAAAAGTGGCGGCGCTATCATACCGAGGCCCTGGTGTGTGTTGGTAGAACAAAGGGTCACGCATGCAAGCACTAAAAGCGGCAGGAATGCAACGTTAAGGAGGATTAGCGGTAAGGACGCACTTGTGACTCCCTAAATTCATCCGGATTTTTCCTCTTTGCCGTAAAAGTCACTTTGGTCGCAGACGTTTTGTCATGTGCATGTAATGCTAACAGCAAAAACCACTTTAAAAACACAAAACAATGTCGCCATTCACGGGGAAAAAAGCTGCTCGTTGCACCGTAAGAAATCACGGCAATGGAAGTGGTCTGTTCCAGGGTCAAACTGTGGCCAAGTCACGTTTTGAGTCGCATTTTAACATTTGTACATTTGTCGGACAAGTGTTAAGAAAAAAAAACATAAAATATTGTTATTATCATTTTTAGAATTGTAATTAATTTTTGTGCAATGTTGTTAAATACTTCAAATACTGTTAATTACTTGTTGTTTTCATTGTAATTGTAATATAGTAATTATTATATAAGTATTTTTCTTCTTCCCTTCAGGGGTCGCCCCGGCGAATCCATCGCCTCCATCTAACCCTGTCTTCTCTCGCGCCAACTACCTTCATGTCCTCTTTCACTGCATCCATAAACCTCCTCTTTGCTCTTCCTCTAGGGCTCCTGCCTGGCAATTCAAAACTCAGCATCCTTCTACCAACATATTCACTATCTCTCCTCTGGACATGTCCCAAACATCTCAGTCTCTGACTTTATCTCGATGATCCTGTCCATCCTGGTCACACCCAAAGCGAACCTCAGCATCTGCATCTCTGCTACCTATAGCAATGTAATATGTCCTAAAGAATAAGGACAGCATTTATATATAACTGAAATAAAAATAAAATAAAATCCTTTTTGATGGTAAATGCCTTAAACGGGGGACAACAAAAACAGTCTTAATTTTTCTAAAGACAGCAGAAATAATAAAAAAAAGAAAAGAAAGAAATATAACAGACAGCAATTATATAGAAACAAAACAAAACCAATAAAGTAAAATCAAATAAAATAATAATGGTTGGTAAATTTGGATACACATGCCTTCAAAAACAGCCTTTTTCTGTAACACATGAAAAGTAAATATTACAGAAAAAAATAAACACAAATAAAAGAAATAAACCATAACCACAGCAATTTTATACAGTATATATATCAAATAATATTAAATAAAAATGGTTTGACTCAATAACAATAAACACAGCAATTCTGATAAGACAAAAAAAAATAATAATAAAATATGGATGGTATATTGCCCTGTGATTGGCCAGTCTGGGGTGTGCCCTGCCTCTCGCTCGGGGTCGGCTGGGGTGGGCTCTGGCATGTCTCCGGAACTCTAGTGAGGCTGGGATGCCATAGAAGACTGGTGGATAGATAATGTATGATAGATAATGTATGTAATACAACATATAATATATAATATGGAGACATAGCACATGCCTTCAAAATGCAACAAAGGCAATTCATTTTTGCGTGAGCACAACAATAAACACAATTATGACAAAACAAATCAAAACGATTCTCGGCCTAAACGTTCAAAAGAAAGGTAAACGGAGACTTTTAAGACATGTTACTTCATCTTTGAACGGAAACTAAGAATTGACTACAACGGAGCATGCGCGGTTCCTCCGGAACGCTAGGGGGCAGTGTTTCCGCCCGGGAGGCGTTGGTGTGACACCGCCAAGCAGCAGAGCAAAGTGTTTGTCCCGCCGGCGTTTTATTTAGCGGCAGAAGGTCGAGCGGAGTCAGGCGGCGAAACCTGGCAAAGAAAGCCCAAAGCAAAAGAAGAACATATCTCCAATAAGCCCTCCGGATACGTCGATGGGCTGCGATGTCAGAACGTTGCTGATATTTTTGCTTTATGTCGCGTCGATTACGAAAGCTTGCTAGCTGGCTAATGTTAGCTAGCGGCTAGCTAGCGTCACCAGTTACGTTGACAACTAGCTAGCGAATGCTAGCTTTTTGACACGTATTACCCTTCACTCGTTTTCCCTTCGGGTTTTTTCCCCCCCTTAGATTTCAATTCCAATTTCGGCCGAAGGTTTAGTGCCGGTGACAGCCAGTGTTTGCTGCCTTCATGGCAGCCACGGCTGGTGCCCGGAGGTTCCCCATGGGTGTGCGGACTTTCAGCGACTACCTCCAGCTTGCTATCGTGGGCTCTCCTCGCTCGTGCCGGCCGGCGGTGCCCCGGATGTGCAGCCGGCAAAACATCAGGTGAGAAACGCCGATAATGTACAATATAAGCATCCACGTATCTGTGACGTCCACGCTGACGTTAAAAAAAGGTCCGTTCCTGGGTCAAGCTGTGGCCGCCGGCAAACCTTTCCCCAATGCAGTCTCTCATACAAACTTGTGTGCATTTTGGCCTCTCTGCCCTAAACAAACTCCTCCTGCAGAGGCCTGGTACTCTCTGCAGTTGAGTGAACACACCCCTCCCGGCCTTTAGTTGTGGAAGCGGCGATCCCGTAAATGTGCCAAATATGTGTGTTCGCGGCCGACTGGGATATTTCCAGCTCTGTCTTTCCCGGGGTAGGTCAGCATTCCGGCTCGTCACATGTCACACAGAAAATACCAGCAGCTAGCCTCCACATGTGTGTGTGTGTGTGTACCTTTTGTGTCATGTTGTTGTCGCCCCAGGCGGCGGGAACATAGTCGGCCTTTCCAATAGCGTCTTTGGTTGTGCCCCCGGCAGACACTTGTCCTCCTGCGGCATCCTGATGACCCGATCGCCCAGAGCGGCGCTGTGCCTCCACGACCTGGACGTGGCCATGGCGAGTCTCCCCCAAAGCCGGAACTTTATCAGCCTCACCAACAAGAGGAAGGAGTACTCGGAGCGCAGGATACTCGGGTAACGTGTGCTTCTTGCGTGACAGGATCGGTCAGCGGTAGTCGTTATCGGCGCTTCATTCGGGTGCCAAGTGAGTTCAGACGTGTCCTAGAAGGTGACGCCGTGCAAGTAACGCCTCGTACAAGTCTGAACCGGAACACGAGAGGCTGGCACTTTTTTAAAACTCTATCGCCCGCCTTAACACGCCAACGGCGGCACACCATTTGTAACCGATGCTGTTAACTTTGCAGAAAAGAATTCGTCACTATCTTATTTTCGCACCAGTATAGGTCGGCTGATATTGGACATTCCAAATAAAAAGGTACAAAATGTTTTATAAAAGGAAAAGTACTTTGCGGTTCATATTTAGCGGCTGACTATGGCCGATTATTACTCAAAAACGATGCATATTTAAGCACATTATGTGTCCTTGGCCAAAATTAAGCCTAAAAATGACTAAATGAATGTAAATAAATAATACATACAATATTTTCATAGTTCAAACCTGTTTGCGGTCTTAGAAACACTTTTTTAAACATTATTAGAGCCCTCTAGACATGAATTAACAACCCTATGGTCACTTCTACGCGCCTATTACCCAAAATAGTAAAATAGCAGTTAGTACGGGTACTTCCTGTTGCTATTTCCTCTTCAATGTATTGTAATGGAGGCTAGTAGCAGACCTCATAAGAGTAAATAAGCCACTTAAGGCGCAAATAAAACTCCTGCTCATGTGCGTTACAGTAAATGTGTTCCTCAGAGGACCTTGGTGGTGGGCGGACAGGACAGGAAGTGACGCCAGAGGTTCACAGTTGAGTTTTAGCTTGTGTCTTGCGGGAATATGATTATTACTTTGCCTATTATGAGATAGAAACAATAATAATAATAGTGCCTGTTTTTGCGCTCAGCAAGCAATTACTGACACCTGGTGGCCAATGTGGAATACAACAGTCAGAAATCAAAGTGTCTTGTGTTTAGTAGCCCTTGTTCATTTTTATCCTTGAAAATGTTTAATTTTTAGACCAAGAATAAGTACCATTTTTATTAACTTTATTTTTTCTTTCTGAAAATGTTAAAAAAATATATTTAATAGTTTAACTCTTATTATTTTTCCTAATATTACAAGTATATTCTCACATAATTGGGAGTTTTTGCTTTTATTATCAAAACTTTTAAAAAAATATTTCTGTTCTGTTGGCCAAAATGTAAAAAATCTGCCATTTTTCTATAGAACAAATTTGACTGTTTTTTTTTTTTTTGGATGAGCTAGAAAAACACAAAAATTGACCTCTGGGGTTTGGAGACCCCGACGTGAAAGGTCGTTGACGTGGAACGTGTGTGTGTGTGTGTCAGGTATTCCATGCTGGAGATGTACGACGTGGTGGCCAACGTGGACGACTACAAGCACTTTGTTCCGTGGTGCAAGAAGTCGGTGACGGTGGTCAAGCGCGCGGGTCACTGCAAGGCCCAGCTGGAGGTGGGCTTCCCGCCCGTGGTGGAGCGCTACACCTCCATGATCACCAGCGTCAGGCCTCACCTGGTCAAGGTGCGTCTCCACATACCCCTTAACCGGGGAACGGAAGCTAACTGGGCTGGTTTTTCAGGCCGTTTGCACGGACGGGAAGCTCTTCAACCACCTGGAGACCATCTGGCGCTTCAGTCCCGGCATTCCCGGCTACCCCCGCACCTGCACTGTGGACTTTTCCGTAAGCGACCTTCTCTCTCCCTCGCTCTCGTCTTGTTAGCGTTTCCCTGACCACCCTTCCCCCGCCGTCGCCGCCAGATCTCCTTCGAGTTCCGCTCGCTGCTGCACTCCCAGCTGGCCACCATGTTCTTCGACGAGGTGGTCAAGCAGAACGTGGCCGCCTTCGAGCGCCGCGCCTGCAAGCTCTACGGCCCCGAGACCCGAATCCCGCGAGAGCTCATGTTCCACGAGGTCCACCAGACGTGACGTCCGCACCGCCGCCCCTCACGCTCGCCCAGGCCTTAAGATCCCGCCTCCTCCCGCATGATGCTTGAATGACAGCGCCCGCCCCCCCCCACCTCCAGTCTACCTCCACTCATGTACAAAAACCCACAAACACTAGAAGAGGAAAAATAAACCCCACAGTGACAAAGAGCAAAACCTGCTTTTATTTTCAAGACTTTTCCTCTTGAAGGAGAGGAAGCAGCAAATGTTTCACTTTTCATTTGTTCTGTTTTTTTTGGGGGGGGGGGTGCAGCAGATTTTATGTGCCATCTTTAGCTTAAACGTGCAAAATTGTATTCAGTCTTTTTGTTTGCCTGCTGTGATGTTGGTCTTATTTGACACTTTACACAAAGTTTGCACATTTCGATTTTTTTTCTTGCCGTTTTGCACGACCCTGTTTTTCCCATTTTCATTTCATCCATGGAAAAATCTGTTTTCTTCATCCGCCCCCCAACAAATGTACTGGTTTAGTTGGAAATGTCAACAAAATGAATATTTGGGGTTTTGACAAAACTAATTTTTTTTCATGGTTTTAGACCCCCCCAAATTGGACCTTTCCTCCCAACATTTGTTTTGGATGAAAAGGAACAACACGGTGGATATTTTGGGTTTTGTCAAATTAAATTAAAGATTTTACAATCTCCCCAAATTGGACTTTGATTAAAAAAACAGTTTTGGCTGATTTCCATTTATCGCCAAATCAATAATAATGAAAAGATTTTAGATTGTTTACAAAAATTCAAACCAAACCCCACCAAAATAAAATTGTAAAGAATAAACATTCATTTCATCCTAAAATCAAAATTGATATTCGGGGTTGTGTCTAAACTAAATTTCTAAAAAGTTGACTTTTCCATTTTTTTTTTCATCTATTAAAACCTAAAAGGGATATTTGGTATTTTTTAAATAAGCAAAGAAACAAAACCCTAAAGCCAGTTTTTTTTTCAAAATAAATGCTTGAAGTAAAGCCGTAATTTGTTTTTTGGCTTTTATTTCTGCATGGATGCCAATAAAGTAAATTAATAAGTCATGTGGGTCAAAGGTGAGCCAATCAGAAGCGTTGAGAATAGATCAATATTTTGTTTACTAGATGGCTAGTACTGCCATCAGACATTAGAGTCATGTCAGCTTGGACGCGTCTTTACATCCAAGCGTTATTTTGAACAAATAAAAGAATGATCCCATATTCTCCACGTGTGGTTTCTTGTCACCAAGAAAGGAGAAGTGAGGAGGGCATGTGGGACGGCTATTAATAAAAGAGCAGGGGCGGGTCACGTGACAGGGAAAGCGGGTTCTGTCGATTGATTGGTGGGGGAACGGCGTCCTGCAGTACTCAGCCGCCACCACAAGAGGCGCTCTCAAGGTCACCACCAACGTGCGGAGGGAGAAGTAGAACGCTGACGAATGGCACGTGGGAAAGGAAACAGGAGTTCACAACATTCAGATGCCTTTCATTCCTTTAAGATTTCTAAATATAATACATTTGAAAAAAAACATCAAAGTCTATTTTGACTACTTAAAAAAAAAATTGCATTTAGCCAAAAATAAAGGCCTTTCATAATTTTTTAGATGGGGGCAAAAAGACAAAAATGTCATTTTCTTTTTAAAAAGAAACAAGAGTTTTTATCTTTTAAGATATATATATTTTAGAAGAAAGCCAAAATAAATAAAGGAATTTTTAGATGATTTTTTTGATTCAGCAAAAACCATTTTTATTGTGTTGGAGTTCATTTAAACAACAATAAAAAACTAAACACAAAATACGTCATTTTGGAATAAAATAAATCCCGAGTTTTTGTATTTAACCAAAAGCGTGAACAGGAAATTACTTTTCTTTTTTGGGAAAATATTACAATGTTTTGTTGTGATGGAAATTTTTTAAAATTGTGATTTTATTTATCCTTCATCAGAATTTGTTTTTTGTGAAAAAAAACCAAAGTCAAATCTTTTTAGCAAAAATAAGTCCAAAAGTGCAGTAATTCTTCCTGTCTATGTTTGCAGCAATTCAATCAATGATGTTGCTTTTAATGACAAAAAAAATAAAGAACATTTCTTTTCTCTTAATCCAAACAATTTCCATGGAAGTCAAGAACACTTTTAATGCTCAACAAATCACTTAAGTGACTTTCTTTGGTATTTGCATGCAAAGAACAAGCTTTTTTTTTTTTTTCTTAAACTTGCACTAGTCAGTCACAGTTTGCACTAGTAAGTGACAATGCACTAGTACTTAACACTGCATGCTGTGTAGCGGCACTGCGCGCACTAGTACATGACACTACGCACTAGTACATGACACTATGCACTGTGTAGTGACACGACGCGCTAGTACGCATCACCACGTGGTAGTACGTGACATTGCACGCTGTTAAATGTCCAAATGCTAGTACAAGCAGCACCAAAGGTTTGGAGAAACGTGGCCATGATACTGAATAAGAAGGTGCATGAAAACGTTCGCCTGCATTTGTTATAAAAACACAGCAGGGGTGGAAAAAAAATGGACACATGGCAAAGACCACTTTGGTTGTTTAGCATCTTTCACATCCAAATGTTGCCATCCAAAGTTGGGTCAGTACCTGCTAAGCTAGCAAAGGCAAACATCTTAAGCTAGTGTCAAATCTAATAAGAGAATAAAAGCCAGACCAAAACAGTGTTAATAAAAACCTTTATTTTTCACTTTTTTTGTAGTTAGCTTTTTCTCCGTCTTCCTCACCTTGTCCGACCCCAGCCCCGCCCCCCCCCTGCCCTTTCACTTATGACCTACGACCTTTCTGCCCCTTCTATTATCCAAACAGCCACGGCACCGACGCGTCTGAGGCGGCCAAACGCCCGCAAAAGGGAAAATGGAGTGTTGAGAAAACAAAAAGGCGGACGCTGCTGCCGCTGCCGCTCTCGAGAGCGAACTGGAAAACTAACCTAAAAAGTGTATGTACAAATTAGCTTTTTGTTCGCGGCTGGTGTGAACCCCCTCCCTCCCCTGTGAGGGGCGGAACTACAAGTTGTGAGCTTATACATCCCAGCTATACATATACATGGAAAATATATATATAAGCTACTGTATGTACACAAAGTATAAATAAAAGCACAACCATGATGGTCTGACAACATCGACGCCGCGCATGCACCGCGGGCAGGAGGGGCCGGTCGGGCCAATCCAGCAAGTGCTGATTTTGGAGTAGTCCCAAGCGCTCGTGTGGGCGACAGACACTACAAAAACAAAGCAAACGTAAAGACGTTTAGCGTTCGGAGCTCGCGTCGCGTTTCAGTCAGCAGGACACGAGGCCGGGTCGCGAGGCGACGCCATTATTGATCGTAGCGGAAGGGAGACGGCGGCAAAGACGCAAAACAAAAAGAGGGTTTCCAGCGGCAGTATCTCCGACAAGCTTGTTGGGTTTTTCCTTTAGGTTTTAATTGATGGCTGCGGCGGGAACGGCGGAGTGTTCATTAGCGGGAGTGAAACCACTGACGGCGTGGGGGCGTGGCTTAAACAAACACATAGGAAGTGCATTTCATTCACTCCCACAATTCCCTTTGATAGCTTGTGATAATAACAATAATACCGTAAATGCTCCAATTTGCCGCACCGGGTTAAAAAAAAATAGATGAGCAGCCATGGCTGTAGGCAACATCCTGATGTCTTATGTTTTAAAAATGGACTCCACTAGATGTATCGCGAATGGTCGAGAATCCGGCGGGTTTGTGTAGCTCTGCATGCGATTTAAAAGGGCTGTAATGGATACAGTGGCAAACAATACTGACCGAAGCGGTTTCCGCCGTATGTTCTACGTGCGGGCACTTTGGAAGTCGACTACATAGCTAGCTAGCGAAGTCGGGCTATTTATTTATTCATATATATATATACATATATATTTATATATATACATATATATTTATATATATACATATATATTTATATATATACATATATATTTATATATATACATATATATTTATATATATACATATATATTTATACACACACACACACACACATATATATATATATGTGTGTGTGTGTGTGTGTGTGTGTGTGTGTGTGTAGCTCTGCATGCGCTTTAAAAAGTTGCGATGGATACAAAGCCAACGCTACCAACCTCAGCGGGTTCAGCAGTATGGGGCACTTTTGACGACATAGCTGTCCAAAATTATAGCCCAATATATATACATAGCTCTGCGTGCGCTTTAAAAGGTTGCAATGGATACAGTGGCCAAATGAGACTGGCTGAAGCGGGTTCCGCCGTATGCTCTGTGTGGGCACTTTTGGAAGTCGCCCACAAAGCTGTCCAAAATAATGTTCGCATATATATTTGTGTGTAGCTCTGCATGTGCTTTAAAAGCTTGCGATGGATACAACAAACACCACCGACCTAAGCAGGTTCCACAGTATGCTCCATGTGTGGGCACTTTTGACGACGTAGCTGTCCAACATTATAGCCAAATTATATAATATACATATGTAGCTCTGCGTGCGCTTTAAAAGGTTGTGATGGATACAGAGGCAAACGGTACCGACCAAAACGGGTTCCGCCGTATGTTCTAAATGTGGGCACTTTTGCAAGCCAACAACATCCGTGTGCATCGACGCAGCTCTGCATGCGCTTCGATATGTCACATGTACTCCACGCCATTACAACACTGGTTGTGTTGCGCACTACACCTGTTCGTAATTGAGCTACACTGGCCCTTCCCCGCTTTCACTCCAAATCATTCTAAGAGTAAAAAAAAAAAACTAAACAAGCGATAATCTGAGCATTTACGGTAATCTACGTGTGTGTGTGTGTGTGTGTGTGTGTGTGTGTGCGTGCGTGCGTTTGAGTTCCCAGCTTGTTACACTACACTGTCGTGGGAAATGAGATTCAAAGCGTACTGGGTTTTTTCGTCTCCAGCAGGGGTGGGTGGGTAGGATTGGGGTCAACTCCATACTTGCTCCCAGCAGGTGGGGCGGCTTCAGCCCGACTTCGCTCCCACCAGAGACATGAGTCCATCCGTGCTCATGGACTTGGGGCGCTCCAGCGGGAAGCCCAGCGCTCGACTCCACACCAGCTGGGCCAACACGCCCAGAGCCCGCGACACGCCAAACAGCACCGTGTAGTAGTTCATCTCCGTCATGCCATAGTACTGTGGAGCACATGCATGTTGTGTTGGTGATGAGGGTGTAGCCGCACCCCGACTGCATTCATCATGCGCATTTTGGTCATATTTACATTTCATACACCAAAATCTATTGCATTGTGTAAATAAGTCACATTTAAATGTTTCGTACCCCTTTTTAGAATCCCCAAAACCAGTTTTGAAGATTAAAAAGGGATTTTTATTACACTTTTCCAAAGCAAAGTACTTGTCTTTGTTTTTAGAGTTTGAAAAATAACTGTACATCTTTATACACCAAGTAAATAAGTCACATTTAAATGTGTTTCTTACCCCTTTTTAGTATCCCCTAAAAACTGCTGATAAAAAATGATTTTTTAAAAACGTTTGTCCCAAAAAAAGTTCTTGTATTCGTTTTGAGAAAAATAATTTTACACCTTTATACACCAAAAACTACTGCATTTTGTAAATATGTCACATGGTAATGTGTTTCTTACCCCATTTATTATCCCCAGAAAACTGTTTAGCAGATTAAAAAAAGGAACATTTTCAGGATTGTTTTGTTTTTAGAGTCTGAAAAATAATTGTACATTTTTATACACCAAAAACTAATGGAATTTGTAAATAAGTCTTACCCCCTTTTTTAAAATCCTTAAACAACCTATTTTGCAGATAAAAAAAGGAACATTTTATTATTTTTGTTCACATCTTTATACATATTAAGTTTCATTTTTATGAATAAGTCACATTTTCACCTGTTTGCTGCCCCTTTTGTTATCCCCCCTAAATTTGGTTTTGTATATTTCAAAATGGCACATTTTTACATGATTTTCTCCAGAGAAAGTCATTGTTGTTTTTAGAGTTAAAAAAATAAATTCTCCCTTCATGCAACAGGGCTTTTTATTCAAAAATACCTGTTCAGCAAATTTTACACATTTTTACATTTGAATGTTTTTGTTCCCAATATTTTAGCCCAAAAAAACTGTTTTGCAGACTAAAAAATGTGACATTTTTACATTTGTCCAAAGAAAGTCATTGTTTTTAGAGTTTGAAAACTCATTTTATACAAATGTTCCCATTTCCCAATCCCAAAGTTATCATCCATTTTTTACGTTGATTATCCTCATTAGGGTCGCACAAAAGTAATTTACCAAAACCTAAAAAGTTGTTGTTTTGTTGTTTTAAACTTTTCCATTTAAAAAAACCCAACAAATTTTGTACGTAGAAACTGCAAATATTAACATTGTCTTATTCAATCAATTAAAACAAGCAGTAATTTCTGTTTTTGCTTATTTCCATATTATATGGCAAGTAATTTTTGTCATTTGTGTCAAAAAATAAAAAGTTTGTATTTAAAAACCACACATTTTCACATTTTATTTCCCTTTCCAATAAAAATCTTTTTTTTTTTTTTAGTTAAAATTGCATATTTTCACATTCTATTTACATTAACCGAAGTCATTTGAATTTTGTCGATGAAAAAGTCAAATTGTACATTAAACAAAAAACTTTTCAATAAAAATGTAAATGGAAATTTTCACTTTACTTAAAAAGCAGCAGTAATTAAAACTGCACGTTTATATTCTCTTTTAAACCAAAGTAATTTGTGTTTTGTCCATTTCAAAGTCAAATGTTACTTTTCCCTCTTTAAAAAACCTCCCCCCCAGTGTCTGTGTGCCTAAAAAAAAAAGCAAATTTTAACATTTGAATTGTATTTTCAAGTAAAAAAAACGCATTATATCATATTTAGTGTCATACATGAATACCATGCAGGTAAGACGCCCGTCTTATATTTATGTATATTTATGTTCATGTCATAAAAGCACCGTCTTTCTAAATCAAATTCAGTTTATTACCGACAGATGTATAAAAAACTTTCGATTTTTGTCCCACCCCCTAGTGGAGGGAAGAAGAACTACAGTGTAGGGACTCACCTGCAGCAGCACGCCGCTGTGGGCGTCCACGTTGGGCCAGGGGTTCTTGGCCTTGCCCTGCTCCAGCAGCACGTTGGGCACTATCTTGTAGAGCTGGGCCACCATCTTGAACATGGGGTCGTTGGGCAGGTGCTTCAGGGCGAACTCGCGCTGGCAGGTGTAGCGAGGGTCCGTCTTCCTCAGGACGGCGTGGCCGTAGCCCGGGACCACCTGGCGGCAAGAGGGAGCGACGGTTCATCCAATGTCGTCAAACAGCACGGTTGCGACCGGTGGCCGTTTACCCTTCCGGACTTGAGCGTGTTCCAGATGTAGTCCCTCATGCGCTCGTCCGACACCTCCCCTCCCAGCTCCTTCTGCAGGGCCGTCAGCCACACCAGCACCTCCTGGCAGACGTCAACAGCGTCAGCACAAGGTAATGTCAAGCGTCCGCGTCAGTGACCAACCTGGTTGGCCAGGCCGTGAAGAGGACCGGCCAGGCCGTTCATGGCGGCGCTGAAGGACAAGTAGGGGTCTGAGAGGGCGCTGCCCACCAAGTGGCTGGTGTGGGCGCTGACGTTGCCTCCTTCGTGGTCGCTGTCACGTGACACAAAAGCGTGCACTCGTTATCAGTCGTGTCGCCGTTGCGAGAACCCACCAGCAGAGGGCGCCATTCATTCATTCAGGCTAACGGAGGATACTCTTCATGCATTTTCAATGTAAAAGTCAACTTTATTACTCACTACGATGTGAAAGGAGCTTCTTTAAAAAATGGCCGCGCCAAGAAACTAATCGTCATTGAGCATTCGTCTGATGACGTGTGTGTGTAACCTGTGGATGGTGAGGTAGAGTCTCATGAGCTCGGTGAACTGGGCGTCGCTGTAGCCCAGCATGTTGGTGAAGTTGTGGGACCAGTCCAGGTTGGGGTCGATGGCGCCGATGCTGCTGCCTTCGCGGTACAGGTTGCGGTAGATCTTGGCGGCGATGCAGGGCAGCTTGGCGATCAAGTCCATGGAGTCCTCGTAGACGTACTGAGGAAAGCCGGCGGAAAATGTCAGTCGCGGTTTGAACATCGCGGCATCACTATCACGTTTCTTAGAAAAACTTACAGTTGATTGCTGCTTCGTGGTTATTAATTGATTTTAAAACTTTGCATATTTCCCGTATTGGGCTAAATTAGGCATGAAAAAATGCAACTAAAATGAATTGAAATACAACTGCAAGGCAAAAGATCCAGCATTGTAATTGTGAATGTAGCATTCGGCATTGGCCACCGTTTAAAAGGATCTCACAATAATAATAAATCACCACCACACAAGCCTCACCAGGCTAAAACCCAACTCGCAACCTCCTCCACACACGAGCATACGTTTTATTGACATCTTACGTGGCTTCTTTGCTCTCATTATGTCAAATATGTTGGGCAACACGAGTGCAAAGACACCATTACAATACAACAACCCCTCGTTTATCGCTGGTAGTTGCTTCCAGACCCGCCGCGATAAGTGAAATTCCGCCACGTACGATTCAATATTGATATTTTCCATAGTTAGATCTTTGAAAACCTGCTCATGACTTTCCAAGTACATTTTTTACATAATTAAAGCCCTTTAGGTATGAAATAACACCCTTTAGATCACCTTTACACTCCTACTACCCAATATAGCAGATATAATCAGAGAAAATAAGACATACAAGTAAATAAAAGTCTTCAGGGTGTGAGCACGACAGCAGTAGGCCGTGTTATGACTATGATGATGACAGCTATTAACATTATTATTATGTTAATAGTGTACATGTTGTGACATCATTCTAAAATCGTTAAAGCCTGTTGATGGTGATCAAGTCAGGTGTGTGTTACTAGTGCTTCAACATCTTGTATTACTTCAAGTGTATTTGTATTGTACGTCCTTTAGAATATTTTTATGCTTGAACATGCTTAAATATGTATTTTTTGGACTAATAACAGGCCACAGTCAACCCCGAAACAGCGATCATTTATGAATGAATTTTTGAAAACCCACAATAACGTTCGGGCCTGTACATAGGAGACAATAGCCACCACAGGAAGAATGTGGTCAAGAAAAAACAAGCAAGTCATGTGAGTCTTGTCTTATTTAATAATATGTCTTAATTTCTCTGATGATATCTACTATATTGTAATAAAAATGTGAAGATGGTGTTATTATAGGCCTGGAGGGTTAAAAACCGTATTTAGAAGATCATAAACAGGTTTTCTACACCATAACTACAAAGACATTCCATTTATTAATAAAGAATCCTACTTAGCAGGTCTAAAACCAGTTAACCGCCATAAACCAGAGGTCACCCTACACTCACCTCCCAGTACTTGGACTTGTGCACGCCCTCCGAGTAGGCGCGGGCGAAGCTGCTCTCGCTGTTGAGGGCCGTGATGGCGGCGCTGAACTGGGACATGGGGTGCAGGTTGGTGGGGAAGTTGTCCAGCATGGTGACCACGTGCGAGGGGAGCGCCGCTCTCTTGGCCCACTCTCTGGACACCCAGTTGACCTGGCGGACGAGAGCGGCGTTAACGTACACACTTTGGACACAGAGGGCGCGCCTGGCTGCTAAGTTCAATAAAACGCTCCGTCACTTAAGGCAAAGGCTTATCAGTCTGCTTCTTCCGTATGTCGGGAGATAAGAACAACACTGACCGAACTTTCCCCTTTGCAATAAATCAACCTTACATAATGATACTGACTCAGCTGACACACAACTTAACGCTGGCTCAACTTCAAATAGGACATTTTCATAACATCATCCCCAACCCCCGGCTCACCTGCTCCTCGGTGGGCACCTGTCCCGTGACCAGCAGCCAGAAGAGGCCCTCGGGCAGCGGCTCGTCGCCGCCTTCAGCTTTGGGGAGCAACTTCTGGCACTCTGGGATGCTGTAGCCTCGGAAGCGAATGCCCTGCGAGGAAACGCGGGTTTTGGTCATCTGCTGCTGTCACAGTTTTCTACTCTAACAAGAATTTCGTGGGTGTAATCAGAATCAGAAAAACTTTATTGCCATTGTAAGTGAACAATTCACGAACTAGGAACTTTCTTTGGCGACTCAGTGCGACGTAGAATTCTAAGTAAACAGAGAGCATTAAATAAACATTGAACTAACACTAGCTAAACATAGAACCCTGAGTAAAAAGGTGAAATCACTGATAAGTAAAGGCATGAGGGTGTTTTTTAGTGCAGGTATTATAAGGTGCCAAAAATACTGGTTATAAAGTGAGCATAGTGCAAATGTTATAAAGTGTTCATGAGTTCAACAGCAGCAGGAAAGAAACTGTTCTTGTGGGCTGAGGTTCTGGTATGAATGGACCGTAACCTTCTGCCAGAGGGGAGTGGCAGAAGGTTACCGCAGCGTACCACAGTTTCTGGAGTGTATTGTGCCCTTTTCTTATACTTTGGCCGCTCCAGGGACTTAGGTCACGTTCACACTGCAGGGTACGATTGTTTAAAATCCTGCTATGTGAACGTAGCCTTATATTACAAAACACACACGATTAAACGAGGGGGGCCATTAAAGGACAGCAGCTAGAGCTAGCCGATGTGGTGTGGCGGGGTGTCACTACGCTAGTAATGTAGATCCCGGACGTAACAATGTTAATAATAACAATGTGGCTGAAGCTTGGTTATTATGCAGGTCACGTTATGTAAAGATCATAAAAATGGAACGCAATAATACATCAAGTTGAATGATGGACCATACCGGACACTTTTTGTTAGAATAATTTTCAATACCCTTGGTCTCTAAGTAATATGATATGATCCCTGTGTAGATTTTAAAAAATTGCTATTTTACACAGCAGTGTAAAATAGCACTAATTAAAAAAAACTAATTAAAAAAAACTGTTGTTTCATTAGGACAATAACTACGTCCTAATGACGTCTGGCTAGGGAACGGTAGCTGCTGCGTCTGCCAATGACTAACTAAATACAAACTTATTGATTAATATATGTTTGAAAAACTGTGACAGAGTGAGTTTTTTTAATGTAAATATAAAAAGGTAAACCAATAATGTAAGCTACAGTGGAAAATAAAAACATTTTTTTTCCATCCCGGGTCTTCTACACAGCATGACATATCAACTTTACTTTGTTTTTTAAAAATGTAATTGTATGTTTTCATGTCTCTACATGCACTTAAAAGCGTAGTAAAAAGCGTAGCTAGCATTTGACACACTGACCTCATCGGGGTCCAGCACGGAGGTCTCGTAAACCAGACCCTTCATCCCTCTCATACCTCCATACACCTGTGCAACAAAAACAAAAACATACATTAAATGAAAACATAGACCTTCTACATGTATATGGCACCCTCAAAGACAGTAGTGTGAAAACAGACTACACGCACAGTGTTCTACATTTCTCACATAATTGTGGCGCTCTGCTTGATGGCGGCCATGTTATTCCAACCAATCTTGCTAAAACCTTGGGGTGCAATAACAGTGTTTGCCTGCAGAATAATAACACGAGCGCCCTTTTCTTCATGAGTGGACCAACAGTGTTACCATGACACAATATCATGTATTTCAGCGGCTTCATGAGACGAAAATAATAAAATAGGACTTCTATGTAGTATTCTGGCCACTAGGCATCAGTAATGCCAAAACATTGATGAGACAGTTTACATTACACATTGTCGTCACACTGCATAAAGTCAGCCATGGTGTGTCTGACATGATAGGGTTAAAAAAAAAAAAGTTCTCCTCCTGTTCAGTGGGGAACTGGTAAAGGTTTGACTTCTTTCTTTGGTCTTTTTTCAACGCTCCATTTGGAACACGTAAGTATAGAATAAAGAAACGATGCTAACTAGTCAGCTTGTTAGCATGCTATGCAGTCGGGGCTGTCTCTTGTGCCCAGTAATAATCTTGTAACCTGTGCATTACCAATGTCATTTAAGCAAATAAGAGTGTCATTTCCACAGGTAGAATAATGGGTTTACATGTTTTCTGTGATCTAATTACAATAATATTTTACTTAATATTGAATCCTACTTGGTGGAAATTCACTTATGCCGGTCCGGTCTGGAACCAATTAATCGCGATAAACGAAGGACGACTATTGACGCCAGCAAAATGATAAATTAACTTTAGTTTATTGTGCAATTAATTCAATCCAATTTATTATTGTTCCAAGCTGGATGCACGAGAGACTTGAGTATTTTTTTCAGAATTGAAAAAAAAAAAAAAAAAAAAAATTACCAAGAAGAAAGTTGCAATAGTTGGGGGGGGGGAGAAAAAAAAACAAAAAACAACATGGTTGAAATATGTTTGTGGGGTTCTTCTGCACCCTTTCTTATATCCCCCACCCCACCTGTCCCTCTTCAGGTTAGGTTCGGCATCGAAATGTTGCGTAAAGTTGAAATATTAAAAAAAAAACATTTTTGAAGTTGCAATATTGTAAAAAAAAAACCCAAAATGAGTCGAGTTATAATTTTTAGAAAATGAGTTTGTGGAAAAAGCTATGTTACAAAAATAAAGTCAACATATGGGAATAGAGTCCTATTTGAGATTTAAAAAAATAAGTTACATATTATATATCAAGAAACAAAAAGCGAAGTTGGTACAAGTTGGGAGAAACTTATGGAGATAATGTCTAAATATAATGGGAATAAAGTCATAATACTACACAGGGAAAATGAATGAAAAAGACCAAAATCCCTACTAAAAACCACATCTACAAAATATCAAAATGACTTTTTTTTTTTTTTCACTTGGTGGCCCTTACACCCCCCCTGCTTTAGAGCTACAACTTCTGAATGAGGGAATTTCATAACGCATCAATTAGCACATAAAACAGCCTACAAGAAAACTGCTGCTCGTGACACGTGGAACAGAGATTCGCTTCTTGCCGGTGCCCGCGTGACTCATCGTGGCGTCGAGCAAGTACTTTTACAGCGTCTTAGGGTCCAACGCTGTCCCAGCAGTGAAAGCTGCGTCAGCGCGGCTCACTCCATGGTTGACCTCTGTCAGATGACCCGAATGATACCCGACGCGGCAAATAAGGCCGGCCCAGACAGATTAACTGGGTTAATCTGTCACGACTGATCTGATTACGCGTGATGGCTTACCCGGTGATGTTAAATGAACTCCACATCATGTTACAGGTGACACTTTCTAATAAGACCAACAGTAGACATGCCCAGAGGACGCCATTCGGGGATTTTTGGTCTAAGGTCCTCAACAAATAATTGCCTCACTGTACGGTGAAGTCTTGCTGGGTGAAAGCTGCGGCAATATTGCGTACAAATACTTCATCTACTGCAAACTCCGCCTGGCAACAACCACCTGGTGAGCCGTGAAAAAAGGTGAATAATGACTCACTACATCGTCACACTACCCTGCAAGGTTCAGCACGCTGCTAAAGGACGCGAAACGCATAGAGGGAATTTTTCCTGATAATTAGCCTAAATAAGGTTGATCTGACCGTGATGTGTGTTCCTAGAGCCTGCTTAAAAGCACCAAACATGATAAAAATCTATCAAATCACCTCCTCCCCCCCCCCGTTTGCTTCACTTTTGGAGAGAAGAGGTGCTCAAGTGCCCAATGGTGGAATTTGCAGCTTTTCAAGACACCACCATGGGAGGACAGCTTCGTAAGTTTGAAATAATGAATAACATAAAACATATATTTTTTTAAAACAGACTTTGCTACGCAACTTGGCCAAGATTTCATTTAATTAACATAATATTCCAATCAGTTTTTCTATTGCATTTTTCCACCAAGGGCCGCTGGAGGAAAATCAAGGGAAGCCTCCCAACCAGCCCATGTTCAGCTCTTTCCAAAGATGCCTAATAGGATTTAGGTCAGGGCTCATAGAAGGTCACTTTAGGATAGTCCAATGTTTTCCCCTTAGCCATTCTTGGGTGCTTTGGGTCATTGTCCTATTGCAAGACCCATGACCTGCGTCTGAGAGCAAGCTTTCTGACACTGGCCAGCACATTTTTCTCCAGAATCCCTTGATGGTTTTGAGATTTCATTGTACCCTGCACAGGTTCAAGACACTCTCTGTGCCAGATTCAGCAAAGCAGCCCCAGGACATGACAGAGCCTCCTCCATGTTTCACAGTAGGGACAGTGTTCTTTTCCTGATACGCTTTGATTCTCCGCCTGTGAACATAGAGCTGATGTGCCTTGGCAAAAACTTTTGATTTGAAATTTTTTTGTCTCATCTGTCCATAGGACATTCTCCCAGAAGCTTTGTGGATCGTCAAGATATAGTTGGGCAAATTCCAATCAGCTTTTTTTTATGATTTGTTTTTCAACAATATTGTCCTCCTTGGTCGTCTCCCATGAAGTCCACTTTGGCTCAAACAACAATGGATGATGCGATCTGACTCTTATGTTCTTGAGCTTGAAGTTTACTTTGAATCTCTTTAGAAGTGTTTTCTAGGCTCTTTTGTTACCATTTTTGCTGTTTTTTCAGTTTTTGTTTTCTTGTTTATTAATACATTTAAGTACTGTAAATGGCCCCTGGGCTTCACTTTGGACAGCCCTGCTCCATTGCAGGGTTTACAGAATCACATTTTTATACCCCTCTGGACCGGTTTGGTCCCATTTGCCATTTTGATATACAACAATGTTCACATATAATAATGCTTTACTCATGAAAACCTCAGGAATCTTAGTTACCATTCTCACCATCGGAGTTTGTTAAAAAAAAAAAGAAAAAAAAAAAGGATTCACTATCCATCTTAAAATCAATGTTGGAGCTCTGCCAACTATCCAGTCAATCACAAACACAGGAGATGTAGTTTCTTTCTTTCAGCAGATAAGCTAACCTAGCATGTTGCTGCTGTTAAATTGTGAGCGCAATGTTAGCACTTTAGCACCACTTTGCGATGCTAGGGGTGCTAATGTTTGTGTCGTCTTGTCCCGCTCTTTAATTAGTGTTAGTTAGTGAAGTGAAACGGTTGTATTGGGACCCCCTATAATATAAGACGCCTATCACGTTGTATGTCACTGGTGGGCGTGGATGGATCGATGCCATCAAAGCTACAGTCTCACAAAAACGGCATGCTCCCGGTAGGCCTTACTGGCCAAATTCACTTAGTTGACAACTGGTGAAAAATCTTCTAATATGGGAGTTTTCCATTCTCCTGTGACAAAAATGAAGGAACTACAGTATACAGTTGGGTCGGGTTGGAGTTCTACTCACCATGTCTACCGTAACCTGCCCTATGTTGGTTTTGCCATACTGCTGCTTGAAGTTCTTGATCCTGCTCTGTTCTTTGGGAATGAGGTCGGACAGAACATCCTTCAGATTCTGTGAAGAAAATTGAATAAATGCACAATTCAACACCAAAAATAGAACAGTGCTCCAATACGACCGGAGGTTCTTCAAACAAACGCTAAGTCAACATTGAACTTGAGTATTGATCGGTTGGTCCACACAAAGGTCAGCACGTTCGGTGTGGTACTTTTCCTGCTGAGAACTTACTGTTGTAGAGGCGCTGGCGTTTCTTGCAGCCGTAAGGAAGAAGGTCGAGTTCTGTGAGACAGGAAGAGAACAAAGAATGCATGTGAAGGGTGGCGCAAACCGCTACAAAGACATGGAAAACCAGGCGTGCCATGATTAACAGGAAATAGACGTGGAATTCAAAAAGAATCACTAATAATCATCCCACTTCCTTTGCAGCCAAGCTGCCATCGGTTTACGCTGGCCGAGCACGCCCGCCGCACGCAGGTCAATAAAGCAATCAATAATGCATGTGGATTAATAACCACTCATTTTACACCCATGGGCAGGCAATGCTCGTTCATTTACCGCCGCCTTTTCATAGGTGCGCTAAGTGTTCCCTTCGGAGGCTAACGTCTCATTTCACTTGTTTGGAGAAATCAATATTTTTTTTAATTCTTACATGTTAATACTTATTTCCACTTTAAATGAAATAATTTTTACTACTACAAAAATTACAAAAAAACCTACTACAACAAGAGAAGTGCATACAATCATTCATTCATTTTCTATGACGCTTATCCTCATTAGGGTCGTGGGGATGCTGGAGCCTATCCCAGCAGACTTTGGGCGAGAGGCGGGGTACACCCTGGACTGGTCGCCAGCCAATGGCAGGGCACATATAGACAAACATTCACTCACATTCATACCTATGGATGGACAATTTAGAGTCGCCAATTAACCTAACATGAGTGGGTAGCACATTGGCCTCACAGTCAGGAAGTTCAGGGTTGGAATCTCTGTTGGGCACCTCTGTGTGGAGTTTGCATGTTCTCCCCGTGCGTGTGTGGGTTTTCTCCGGGTACTCCGTTTTCCAAAAACATGCATACAATCAATTGACCTTAATTATTAACTAAAATTGAAAAGAAAAAAAAACACAGCAACGTCATACTAATAATGACAGAATATTAACGGAGGTAAAGTCATAACATCAACAGAAAAAAAGTTGAAAAATGAAAGGGAAAAAAATGTCCCAATGTTAAGCCATTTAATGAAATACATTTCTGGATGTAGCGTCCGGTTACAACTTTGGAGTTTTTAAATAGCTCTGTCCTAGCTTGTAGCTGACCCGTTCACTTGATAGATGATTGACATTCAAGCCTTGGCAGAGGTCTGTGCAAAACGCTCTTGTTTACACGGGGAGGAAATCAATGACTGTGGAAAACTGAAATTCAAAAGGCGGGTGAATGGGACTGAACACGCCACCACAATACTCCAAAAAAGCACATGTTGACTCCACTTGCAGAATTGTTCTTTTATTGTTATGGTATTTTGTACTTGTATTTTACTTTGTGCACTTTGTGACTCCCGACCTGTGAAAAGTGCTGTATAAATAAACTTTGCTTGCAGAAAATCCTTGAAATGGCCACAAATGCGGCAAAGCGAGCACAAATGGAGGCGTGTTTATTGGCCGCATAGTGAAAGGATGCAAGTTTGTCACTTTGATATTTTGTAAAGTTAAGAAATGATGTAAATTTCTAGAAAAAATACATTCCCGCTTTGTCATATGTGAAAATAGCCTATTATTGGTATCAACTCACATATTACAACTTTAAAAAATAACATTTTCTTCTATTTTAAACTCAATGCTCCTAAAATGACAATATTTTTCCTCATTTTACGAGATTATTCTCGTAAAATTACTACTTTTTTTCCTCTCATTTTATTTCCATTTCTTCTGTTTTTCATGCACTACTTGATTTTATTTATTATAACTATTTTAACTTTCTGCTACTTCTTGTAATTACAACTTTATTCCCGTTATATCGGTTTATACTTTATTTGTTGAAACATTGTTTCTAACGTCGCAACCTACTTTTCCAAAATAATAACTTCATTAGTTGCTTTGTTTGACATTGCTACTTCAAATAAACTTTCTTGTTTCAACTTAATGCTACTAAAATGACATTTTTTTAATTCTCATAGAACTAGGTTTTTTTTTTTTACATTACTGTTTTGGACTTTTTCTATATTGCATTTTTTCCCTCCTAAAGTATTACAGATTTTAACATTTATGCTATATATATATTTTTTTTTAAAATAGTGTTTTTAGAATGTGCAGCCGGCCCATAAAATAACGCTGCCAGGTTTGTGTTTACATGGTCAGTTGTACAAAAGTCCCCCGAAAGATCACTCCACTCTGGCTGGGTGGGGTTGGTGTGGGACAGTTGGCTCCGACCCTGCTGGTATGACTCATAGCGGCAAAGTGGTGGGTGGGTGGGTGTGGGGGTGGGGCGGCCGAGCGACCGACCAGGCTCCGGCCAAACAAAAGGCAGATCTTATGTCAGCGCACATGGCGGAGGGTTGATTACATAAGGAATAAGTTCTGACTGTGGGCCTCTCATGGGAGGACGACTTCAAGCAAGTCGTGTTTAAACATGCTAATATGTACGTACAGTACAGAGCAGTGGTCGCTTTTACCCCTTCAGACATTTGACCTGAAGTTTTTTAAAACCCTAATTACATTGAATTAGAGCATAATTAATTGCTTCATTATTTTTTAGCAATTGCGGCTCAGTAATGTGTCTGCTGCATTATCATATTTTGATAAAGTTGGACAAGAGCACTGATAAATGGTGAAGTCTGATGTTGGTATCCTTCCCTTTCAGTGCCTTCAATTTCTGCCTTACTTTTTTTTGTCCACTCACCATGGCTACGGTTTGAATTGGCATATTCATTTATTTAATATTTATGTATTCGTTCATTTCTAACCCTAAAGCCTCATTTTAGGGCAAATCACACAGCAATGGACAACATCATGCATCGTCTCATTCTTGCTCTGCTCTCCTTGCAGCGTTTATTTCCATAAACTCCTATTGTATATTTATTGGCTACCGTTTGAGTGTTAAGTTGCTGTGTGATGATTTTAGTGTACTTTCTAAAATAACACTGTGTGTCAGACTGTCATACTGAGTGACCGCCTTTGATTGGCTCTTGCCAAAGAAAGAGCTACCGCCGTTGCTAACCATCACATGGCTTTGAAATATGAAATAATTATGAAATAATGTTACATTATTATGTTGTGAGCCACTTGATTGCGTTTATTTGTATTTTGCTTTGTTTTTTGTTGTTTTTTACTAACAATATTTATGATGTTGTGACTTGAGTTGCGGACTTAGCCGCAGTAGACTTAGCTGAGAACGGCATTTTATTTATTTACATAAAATTTTGTTTTTTGTTATTTAAGTACAACTGTTCCACTTTCATCGTGTTAGATTATACAATTAAAAAAAGTGACTGTTTTGACTTTACTTTTTCCCCTCTTTTCAATAAATGTATTTCAAAATAACACATTTTAGAGCTAGTAGACACAATTTTTTTAACAATCTCCAAAAAGCTGTAAATGCAAGGAATATATACTATTAAAATGCATCCTTCATTTTCTTAATTTTCAAGACTATAAACACAAACAAAATCGGATGCCAAACAACGTGGATTGGGACATCCCTAATACATTCCATTCCATTTTCTTCCGCTTATTTGAGTCCGCGTCGCGGGGGCAGCACCTGTGAGACATAGTCCCTCCAGCGTGTCCTAGGTCTTCACGGGGCCTTCTCCCTGCTGGGCATGCCCGAAACACCTCACCAGGGAGGCGGCCGGGAGGCATCCGGACGAGATGCCCGAGCCACCTCAACTGGCTCCTCTCGATGTGAAGGAGCAGCGGCTCTACTCTGAGCTCCTCCCGGATGGCCGAGATCCTCACCCTATCTCTTAGGGTGAGTCCAGCCACCCTATGAAGGAAACTCGCCCCGGTCACTCTTGCAAAAGAGATGTTAACAACGGTGTGACGTTTTTGTGTGATGATGGATAAATCTTTGGCCTCCACTGCAGGTTAATTTCTCACGTCTGATATCACCTCGCCACTTCCAATGGGCGTCACCTTGTTGCCGTGGAAAACGCCGTGTGAGGCCCCAGATTGTTTCTGCCCAACCTCTGCTGATTGCTGCCGTGGGAAATAGCACAAAGCACACAAAACCAATAGTGATTCATTACTAGTCTGTGTGTTGAGCGTGCTGTTTGTTTATTCAGAGAGATGATATGCCCGTGAGGGACGAGCACCTTTGTAATCATTTTTGAAATATTTTGACTCTATTACTATAAAATAACTCCCCCCCCGTCCCAAACCCAATTTTTCCAAAACTTGATTTTGTTTCTCATATTATGACTTAAAAAAAAAAACTTTAATATTTAAATTCTAGGAACCGCTATTCAAATGACATTATTTTCCCTCATAATATTGTTTATTTTTGAAACAATTTTTTGCCGGATTTTCAGTTTTCTTCTTGGCATAATATTCTGACTTTATTTTCATGACACATAAAAATTACACTTTTGTCTTTGTGATATTATGACTTAAGTAAAAAAAATAGCATCATTCATTAATGTTTACATATGAATAATTGACATATTTCATAACGTTATGCTAATAAAACAAAGTTTGGTTTACTCATATTACTGTCATAAAATTAAAAGCTAGACATTTTTTTCCCCACTAATAAATAGACTTTTACTTCATTTTGAAATCTTTATTCTTGAAAATGCTGAATGTAGTCAAAACAACATGTACACATTGCTTACATACGTGTGCATTTTTTAAAATCTAATAATCAGAAAAAATGACTGATTTTTTTCATTTTTGCTGAAAAAACTGCAGCATTTTGTCACATTTTATTCCTGGAGTGTTTTTTTTGTTGTGGTTTTTGGATCACTTTTATGTTTGGAGCGTTCGGACGTTGCTGTGCGTTGACATCTATCAGCCAGTGTTTCCCATACATTCATTGAACTGTGCCGGCCCGCCACAATTTGATTTGGACCGCCACAGAAAAATGCGGTGCCACCTGTTTGCCCTCACTCACAAACGCATGTAATACCGGGACTGCGCGTAGCTGCCCGTAACGGCTCTTGATCTGGTTGCGCATTTGAAGGCGCCTGTGCATCGATACACATCAGAACCTTGGCTAGCGTTACTAAGCCTGTCCAGAACTACATTTTTCTGTTAGTTCAATAAATGAATCGGTTCCACAAGCCCAAAATCTTAACACGACAGACATTTTTTATAGTTCTACATGTAAAAAGCGTTTTGAATGCTTTAAATGAGGAATAAAATGTAAAAATGAACATTTAATGTCCCTTTCGCCTTGAGTGAAGAGGTTATTGAATACATCACATCTTCCATCAAGAACACAGCTGGACTCAAGCAAGGTATTAACAACGCGACAAGACGCACGCCATACTAGATGCTAACCAGAAAATGTATGCAAAACCGGGCTGCTTGGTGTAGTATTAGATGCTCCACACCCGCCTGTAATAAAGGATTCTTTCTTTAGAAATAAAGTATTTTGGTGGTTAGGCCATTGAAAACCTGTTTACAACCTTGTTAACAGGTTTAAAATTATTAGAGCCCTCCAAACATGAAATAACACCCCTATAATCACCTTTACACTCGTGATACCCAATATTGTAGCCACAATAAAACTAAATAAGCGATTTCAGAAATAAATAAGACTTGTGCATGATACTATTAATGTGTTCAGTGGGGTTTCAGTGAAACACGTTTCCAATGAAATAACGGAAAGAGTGCCTCGAAATGACACGAGGAACGCCCGCGTTTGTTTACCCCCGTACACGGCAGTGTGCCTGGAAGGACTACCAGTGTGCCGTTACACACTCCTTGTACGCTTCCCCCGAGTTCTTGTTCCGTGTGGAGCGGGCCCAAGTTGACAGGTCACTGAGCCAGTAGGTTAAAGGTCGTAGGAAGGTTGCAGAGACGCAAGGTTGCTTGAAAGGAACAAAAACAACACTCTTGAAGTAAACGCTGTCTAGTGTAGTATTACAACATTTAATATGCATTGCTTTCCTATTAAATAGACACTTTGGGGGTTTAGAAAGCACACTTTCGGTGCTTCTTATCTCAAGGTGTGAGGTTAGGAACAGGACGTGCTGCAAGTGAAGGTCAACGGGCTGGTGGGGGCTTTTTTTTAGTTACATTTTGTAAGGAGTCGGAGCACCGCGTGTGTCGAAAATGTCAACACTGGTTTATTGTGAGAGAATCACCTGTCAATCAATCGAGCTAACCTCGTGACTTACACGCCTCAACTTGGACCCACACGAGGGCGGCGATTAGAAAGAAAATCGGAAAGCACGAAAACGGGAGATAAATTCAACAAATGGTTAATTATATATATATATATTTTTTTTTTTTTTCTTTTTACAGCGACCGGCCGGCCTTGTGTTTGCTAACGTCAGATAGCTCGTCGTTAGCCGGCTAGCTTGCAGCTTCGCGGCTTAAAAGGCTGAGATGATCAAAAAAAAAAAAAACTTAACATGGCGGCCGCCCGTCCGGCCCGCCCGTCTTCTTACCTTTGAGTTGAGGAGTTTAGGCGCTAGCCTCCCGACAGTCAAAAACGACATCGTTGCTTGTGTTTCAAGTGTTTCTTCTGGCGTCTTCTCCGTAGATCTGGAAGCCGCTGCCGGTGCACCGCGGAGCCGCTTGAAGGTGCCCCTCCGAAGAACAGAAGGTTGAAGAGGGGTTCGGGCCCGCAAGTAGTCTCGATGATGATTGGACGGCGAGCCGGAAGCGTGCGGCGATGCACGGCCATGCGATTGGTCGTCGCGTCGCTGCGCCTACGCTCATTGGTCATCGTCAGCGAGAATTGGCGAGCCACCGGTGCGCGTTCAAGAGCATGCTCTAAAAGGTTGTTCAGCTATGACTTACAGTTCAGTAATCTTTAGACATCCTTTTACAGCGCCCTGCCGTGACTCACACTGTTCCTCGTCCCTGCCTTATTTGATGTAATGCAGATTTAAGCGTGTGTGCATTTTTAAACGGGCACTTCATTATTTAGTACTTTCTACTTTGCATCTCCTCCTTCTTCTTCTTACAGACTGTCTTGTCTACTGTTTGTAGGGAACGTTCACGCTCAGGGAAAAAGTAGGATTTTTTTAACCCTTCATGTAAAGGAGATTAAGGTTATATATATATATATATTTTAACCATAAATGTATCTTTTTATTTAGAAAATGTCGCAACTTTAATTACAACTATCAATTGCAACTTTATTCATAAAGTCTCCAAATATGTTTGAGAAATAATTGTAGAAATTTTGATTCTCGAACGAGAGAACTATTATATTAATTATATTTATATAACCCTCCTTGATGTAATATATAAAATATGAAAATATACAATCCTTAATATACATAATTTTATTGCTTATAATAATGATAATACATTATTAAGGATTTATTTAGAACAATGTTGTATGTTTTTGAGTAAACATTTTTTATATTTTTTAAATTGCTTTTATTTATTTTCCTTTGATTTTTTTTACTTTAAAAAAAAAATAATATATACAGTATTATTTTAATTTTTAGAATTATTTATAGAAATATTTTAAATCTGTTTTTTATGCGTGATTCATATTTTTCATATATATATATATATATATATATATATTATAAAATAGTTATTTCATTTATTGCCATATGTTGAGGGCCAGTAAAAAGGACAACATCATGCAATGTATGCTTTACTTTGAAGGACCGCTGACCACATCAAACAACCAGTTTGGCCGGCAAAGATGCAGGAAGGCTAATGGAAAAGTATCAAAAGGTGGCGGCAATCTCCTTCCGCACACAACAGACAAACCTCAGACGCCAGGAGGCTCGCGGCCTCATTGTGTACACAATCCCGACGCCTTTGCATGCCGTCAAACCAGTTGGTAAAGTCCATCAAGCGTGCCGTGCGAGACGCTGTGCAAAAAGAGCTCTCGTAGCACAGCACTCGCTTGGGCGATGACTTGTTTCGTCTTTGAACACAGAAAATGCTAACTATTTCACATGCCTATATGTACTCTGGTGGGGGTGCGGGGGTCCCGGAAGCATTTGGCACAATTGCCAGCCCAAGTCAATAAATAATACATCGGCCAGTGAACGCACTGCTCTTCAAATCAAAAATTAATACAGTACGTAATGTACATACATCATGTTAATACAGTACATAATGTACATGCATCGTGAATTCTTTTGTGCAGAATTCAACTGAAAAAATAAATTAATCGGTTCAGGATGGGAATATTCAAAATAAAAAAGTTTTTTTTCTCTAGTGAAGTTGTTTTTTGTTATACATTTTGCAATGTAATACCGTAAAGTTCGTGAAATTTTTTAGTTGTGCTGCTTGACTCAAATCCTCTTTTCCTTTCGGCTTATCCCTGCTTACCCCAACAGGGGTCGCCACAGCGAATCATCGTGTTCTGTTTGATTCGCATGTTGTGATTTGGCAAAAGTTTTACGTCGGATGCCCTTCCTGACACAACCCTCTATATGAGGGACATGATACTTATATATTTATTTGGGTGTGACCAGGATGGACAGGATCAGGACTGAGTAATAGTTCAATATTCAATAATGGCGTGAAAAAAAAAAAACAATAGTGCTGTTTTAACAAAGGTGCCTTCGCTTTTCTGATTACAAAGGAGTATTAGAGGCTAGCTACTGAAAAAAACAAGGATAATCTAAAATGATCTTAAAAAAAAAGGTAATATATACTGTATTTTTGAGACAAAAAAGTGTTGTAACATTGCTACATTAAATTTGTTTGTTTTTTAAAATATATGTCATGAATTTAGGACATCAAAGTAAAAAATCTGTGTAGAACACTAAAATCCCATATTTCTGATTAAATTGTATTTTTTTAAGCAAAAAAAAAATGTTTATTATTGAGGAAAAAAAGCGGTATTTTTCTCAAGATTAATGTCCTAACTTTACAACATTAAAGTTTTCGAGAGAAAAAATAGGTATTCATGTGGAAACAAAAAAGTGGTATTTTTTTCTCAAAATCTTATATTTTCAAAAAAGTGTAAAAACCTGTTGCAGCATTACGATGTTTAGGTTTTGGGGGTTTTGGGACCCTCGAAAGGAGTTTGGAGAAGGCGTCCCACTTGTTTTGGGCTCAAGAAAAAAGTCATAACATTATGACAATAAAGTTGTAAATTTTTGAGAAATAATCATTTTTTTACCCACCCTCTCCCAAAGTATTTTTTCAGCGACAAAGGTTGTATATTTTGTGGGGAAAAAAAGGTGTTTTTTTAGAATAATGTTTTAATGTGACATGATTAAAAATGTATATTTTTAAAAAAGTGTAAAAATCTGTTTCAGCATTATGACATCTTTACCCACCGCCTCCAAAAATAGTTTTCATAGACAAAGGTTGTATATTTCGGAGGGAAAAAGTAGTATTTTTCTATATTCTTTTAACGTGGCAAGATGAAAATTATACATTTTCAAAAAAGTTTAAAAAGCTGCAGCATCATTACGACATTTAGGTTTTGGGGGTTTTGGGACCCCCAGAAGCAGTTTGAGGGATAAGGGGCCCTACTTGTTTATTCAACCACAGTTGAATCAAGCTCAGGAAAAAAAGTCATAAAATTGAGAGAATAACGTTGTACATTTTGATAAATTATTCTTTTTTTTTTTACCAAAATTTTTTTTATACAAAAAATATTCTTGTGAGAAAAAGGTTGTATTTATATGTACATATGTAAGGTAATACATGCAAAATTGTAATCAGCCCAATATTTTTGGCCCAATATTGGCATAAAAATGTGAATTCGCTGTTGGGGTTTTTCCCTGTAATGACAACCGATGAAAAAAGATGCTTTTTACAGTCTCCCGTATTCACAGGCGGGCAATTGATGATGTAAACAAGTGTGGGTAGCTAGTAACAATCTTACTTGTGTGTTTCGGAGAAGTAATTTTACTGATTTTATTTGTTTTACCAAAAAAGGTATTTATTTTTTGGAAAAAGTGTATATTTTTGAGAAAAAAGTGTTTTTTTTTTAAATAAAGTCCTACATTTTCAACAATAAAGTTGTATATTTTTGACAAATAATACTTTCTTTTTTATTTAAAAAAATCGTTAGATTACATCGTTAAAGTTGTATATTTCCTACAGTTCTTTTTTCAAGAAAAATGTTTTTGAAGGGGGAAAAAAAGTATTTTTTTTAAACAATGTCCTAACTTGATAAAAGTTCTACAATTTCAAACAAATTTTACAATTTTTTTTCTCGAAATCGGTTACACATTACGACATTACAGTTGTTGGGGAAATAATTGTACATTTTTTACAAGAAATATTTTTCCTCCCCCAAAAATGAATTGAATTGAATATTTTTAAGAAAAAAAATGGTATTTTCCAAGAATAAATTAAATTCTATTAAAAAAATTCAAAAATGTTATGTTTATCCTGGAGATAAATGTAGTATTTCCTGAGTTTAATAGTCATTTAAAAAAGTCCTAACTGTATAAGTGGTTTATTTTAGTGAAATAATTGTTCATTAATGTATTTTTTTTTATTCCAAAAAAAGTTTGACTATTTTAAGCAGTATTTTTTCTGAAAATAAAGCCCTAACTTTACAAGTTTTTGAGAAAAAAGTAGCGTTTGTTTGATATTTTGGTGAAAACATTTTTTTCAATAAAATATATATTAATTACATTATTAGATAGATTATTATATCTTTCCAAAAACAAATTACCACTTTATTCTCAATATATGACACTTTTTCCCCCACATTTTTGGGTTAAACACATTTTTTAACAGAAAAAAGTGTTTCTCCTCTAAAAAAATTGCTTTTTTCTTCAAAGAGTATCATTGTTGTTTTTTTCAGCGTGGCCTAAATACTCCTTTGTACTACATCCATGTGATTTGTAAATAAAGATGTTTTTTAGGGGGGAGCAGAAGCAATTGTGGGCAATAAGAAGTGAAGTTCCTTCAGTTTTGTGGAAGCTGTAGGAGCTGAGAGTGTTTGGTATCCATTGCTCTACTCTGGAACCCCCCCCCGTCCCCCACTGCGAGAGTCCTCCCAGAGTCCTCAGTCGTCATCCTCCTCCTCCTCCTCCTCCTCCTCGGCGGCGTCCAACAGGGCGCTGTGCTTGAAGCAGTTGAGGAAGTAGTTGAGCAGCGTGCGCTGGAAGTGCTGGACGCTGCGCGGTTCCCTCAGCGTGTGGCCCTCGTCCGGGTAGAGCTGCAGGGAGTAGTTGGCCTCCACCCTCACCAGGCGGCTCAGGAGCTCGGCGCTGTGCTGGAAGTGCACCCTCGCTTTGGGGGACACACAAAATAAAACCCCGCACGTTAACGCGCCGAGGTGGGAGGCGAGACGAAAAGGACGCGTGTTTACCGTCTGCAGTTCCGTGGAGGATGAGAAAGTTCTCATCCTTCAGTTTGCTGGCGTCCTCCAGCAGGGAGGCGGTCTACGGAAAAACATCAGAGCTAACTAGTCTGCTAGCCGAGCTGATGACGTCGTCAGCTTACCGAGTAAAGATGCTCCTCCTTTGTCGGGAGGCCGAGATACCTCTCGGAGAACGCGGCGTCTGAAACAGGAGAACAGCCTGAAATTGCTAGCTAGGTTGCGTCTACAGAGGTAGGTAACTTTAGGGTCAAGAGGCTGATCAGTAGTTTGGTAGAGAACAAGGTCAGGTTTATATTTTGGTCCATAAGTAAGGGAATACCCGGGTAAGTCATTAGGTTATAGTTGTGGGCCAGTGTTTAGGTTGGCGGTTTTGGGGGTTTTGGGACCCCCAAAGCAGTTTGAGGGAGGCGAGACCCCACTTGTTAGTTCAACCGCAGTTAAGTCGGGCTCAACGCGATAACAGTTCTACAACCTCAGGTCCAGTAGAACTCTTCTTTAGTGCAATTGAACTTCACAGAAAGATTCACTCTAGAATAATAGGTAGGGCAAAAATTAGCTAGTCACATCCTGTAGGTGGGTTGGTCAATAGTTTGGTAGATAGCAAGGTCAGGTTTATAGTTTGGTCCATAGGCAGAGCAATACCTGGGTATGTAGGTAGGTTAAGGTTGTGGGCCAGTGATTAGGTTGACGGTTTTGGGGGTTTGGGGACCCCCAAAGCAGTTTGAGAGAGATGAGGCCCCACTCGTTTATTCAACCATAGTTAAATTGGGCTCAACGCGATACCTGTTCTACAACCTTAGGTGAAAAACCCGGTGGATTGATAGTGAGATTGGGTTGGGCAGGCTGGTTTGCAAATCAGTAGCTAGCCCTGTAGGTATACATCAACCGTAGTCAAGTAGGTGGGTAACTAAGTGGCTAATTAGGGTAATCAACGGTAAGGTTGGTAGATAGCTAGGCAGATAGCTAGGTCAATAGGTAGGTAGGTTAATTGGCAGTTTGGTGTGTAGGTAGTTAAGCAGATCAATAATTACCCTGCTAGCTGAGAAGGTGATTCACTGGTAAGGTGGGTAGACAGGTAGGTAGATGATAGGTAGGTCGGTTGACCACGCGGTCTGTAAGGTAGACGGTGAGGCTGATAGGTTGGGTAAGTTAAGAGGTATGTAGGTTGGCTGATATCTTGGTGCGTAGCTCAAAACATAGGTCAACAGTTAGGTTGGTAGGTAGGTAGAGTAAAGCTAAGGAATGCGGATAGGTAGGTTGATAGGTAAGTAGGTTGCCCAAATAGTTTGTAAAGTAGACAGGGAGGCTGATAGTTTGGTCAATGGGTAAGTTGAGAAGTACAGAGGTTGGTTGAGGTCTGGGTACGTGAGCCAATAGTTGGGTAGGCGATGCAGATAGGTAGGTTAACAGGTAGGTTGGTTGATGACTACTTATGCGGGTAGAAGAGGGAGGTTAACAAGGTAACTGACTATAAAGCCTGAAGTCTGTGATCGGGGCCACAGCAGCTGAGCACTGGAAGAGCTTCTCTGTTGCTGCTAACATTTTCAGGGTTAAATGTCCACCAAAGGCCTGTTGGGGATAAAAACAGCGTTAGTTTGGGTAAAGTAGGAAGGACTGTGTTCCTGATACGAGTGAGAAAGCAGGAACCTTTCCATAGAGGGCCAAGCGATGGTGGTCAATGTAGGGCATCTTCATCAACAACCTGCATGCAAAAGTCATGATTTAGTTTGTGACGCAGAAGTCGTCTTTGCCACGTGACGTCGTGATGCGGCACGCACTCCACCACTTCCAGGTGATCTCTGACTCGAAGCGGGCCGAGCGTAGTGACGGCGGCGGCCTTCTGCCCACGCCCCCATCTCCTCCTGCTGTCCACCCAGGCCAACGCCACACCATGGGCGCTGGAGAGGACCTGAGGCCAGCCCAGGGAGAACTCCTCCGTCACCGACTGGTGAGTGGGAAGGCCGTCTCTGAGGGACGGGGAAGACAAGACCGGCTTGAAGACTCTTGGCACCTGAAGGGGGCGAGCCACGTGGGTAAGCTACTTACACAACGACCAGCAGAGGGTGCAGGTTGGCCTCGTAACCTTGAGGTAGAGATAGCTTCAGGTGCACATCTGGGGAAAGCAAACAGGTGACGCTGAAGTGAAGAGACTGGAATGTCTTTGACGTTTTCAAAGCGCGTATACATTAGGTTCATCCGAGACAAAACTGACTTCAGTTTGTTTACAAAACACCGAAGACTCTTAGCTACAGATAAAAAACGGCACAATCCAGCATCGTCGGCATCCATTCCATTTTCTTCCGCTTATCCGGGTCCGGGTCCGGGCCGCGGGGCAGCAGTCTCAGTAGGGTAGTCCAGACTTCCGGTCCCCGGCGACCTCTTCCAGCTCCACCGGGAGGACACCAAGGCGTTCCCAGGCCAGCTGTGAGACATAGTCCCTCCAGCGTGTCCTAGGTCTTCCCAGGGGCCTTCTCCCGACAAGGCATGCCCGAAACACCTCACCAGGGAGGCGCCCGGGAGGCATCCGGACTAGATGCCCGAGCCACCTCAACTGGCTCCTCTCCATGTGAAGGAGCAGCGGCTCTACTCTGGGCTCCTCCCGGATGGCCGAGCTCCTCACCCTATCTCTTAGGGTGAGTCCAGCCACCCTACAGAGGAAACTCATTTCCGCCGCTTGTATCCGCGATCTCGTAATGATGCTGACGATTTCATGTCTGGTTCTTGGGACATGGAATCGTCGGCATGATTACTGTCAAACAAAGCGCCGTTTCTGTGGCACCTTCGGCCCCACAAAGCGGAGACAGAAAAGCTCAAACTTGTCTTAGACGTTTAATAAAACCGCATATTTTTTACGGAAACACACTAAAACGCCTATGTTGAGTTAGGAGGGGACTCTAGGTTGTCTCGATGTTCACGAAAAAGCGTAAGTTAGGCGAAAATGTCTTTGACGTTTACGTAAACACACAAAAACGCGTACGTTTGGTACATTGAAGACTCCAAATTGTCTTAGATGTTTCTGTAAATGCGTATTTCAGGTTTGTCCAAGACTGAGTCGACTTTGGCGTTTACAAAAAGACGCAGGGTGAGTGTGACTGGTTGTATGTCTATATACTGTATGCCCAGTGATTGGCTGGCGACCAGTCTAGGGTGTGCCCCTCCTCCCGGCCAAAGCCAGCTGGGATAGGCTCCAGCATACCCGCCACCCTCATGAGGATAAGCGGCATAGAAAATGAATGAATGAAAAAGACGTAGGTTGGGTTTGTTGAACACTAAATAGTCTTTGATGTTGACCTAAACACATCACAACTCTTCAAAGTTTTGCGTAAACCCACAAAAAAACTGATGTTGAGTGAAGACTCTAAATTGTCTTTGCCATTTATGAAAACAAGTTCTATATTGTAGTTGTAGTTTAAGAAAACATCTTAGTTAGGTGGATGACTGAATTGTCTTTGACGAGTTTAGTGGTTCCCAAACTTTTTTTTGCAGCCCCCCTTTGGAGGTTCTTAGGTTTATCAAGGACTTAGTAGACGACTAAATTGTCTATGACGTTTACATGAAGGTCCAAAAGCCTTTATTGTTTATTAAGGACTTAGTAGACGACTAAATTGTCTTTGACGTTTTCCTAAAGGTCTAAAAGCCTTTACTGAGTCTACTGATGACAACATTGTTTTTGATGTTTACTTAAAGGCACGAAAATGCCTGTTAGGTTCTTAGGTTTATCAAGGACTTAGTAGACGACTAAATTGTCTATGACGTTTTACATAAAGGTCCAAAAGCCTTTATTGATTTTGCTGATGACAACATTGTCTTTGATGTTTACAAAAACGGGTACATTAGGATAGTGGACGACTAAATTGTTTTTGGCACATAAAGGCACAAAAACGCCTATGTTAGGTTCTCAGGTTTATTAAGGACTTAGTAGATGACTAAATTGTCTTTGACGTTTTCCTAAAGGTCTAAAAGCCTTTACTGAGTCTACTGATGACAACATTGTTTTTGATGTTTACATAAAGGCACGAAAATGCGTATGTTAGGTTCTTAGGTTTATTAAGGACTTAGTAGACGACTAAATTGTCTTTGACGTTTTCCTAAAGGTCTAAAAGCCTTTACTGATTTTGCTGATGACAACATTGTCTTTGATGTTTACATAAAGGCAAGAAAATGCGTATGTTAGGTTGGTGACACTAACTTGTCCGTGACATTTAAGGAACCGCGTACGTTAGGTTCGTTGAAAACTCGACGTTGTCATTTACGTTTCTGTACGATATCTTTAGTCAAAGACTCTAAATTGTCTTTGCTGTTCTTGAAAACACATACTTTAGGTCAGTTGATGGTAGCAAACTGTCTTTGACATTAAAGTAAACGCAGAAAATCGCGCATGTTAATTAAGAGTCTTTGACAAATTTGTCTGACGAAAAGACGACCACCACTAAGTAAGATCAGAGAGTCCTCGTACCGTGGCCGTCAATCGAAAGGGCGCGGAACAAAGTCTCGGGCAGATGCTTGTCCTCCAGCGCTTTGGACAGGGGACTGTTGTCCTCCAAGACCACGTATCCTGCAAGAGAAAAAGACCCCACCATCACGGGTTGAAAACTCAGAGCTACCGAAAAAGGGGGCAGTGTTGTTTGCTGATGGTGTGCTTGATTATAGCGCCCTATGTAGGATGGGTTTTAGGCTGCGTATCAAAGGCAATATTTACAAAAGCACGTACTGTCGGTCAACCGAAAACCATATTTACATTAACGCGTACCTGAGGGTACTAGGGCCGCATACAAAAATGACATTATTGAGTAGAATCGTAATTTTACAAGAACAAGGTTGTAATGTTATGATAAAAAATGTGTCATTTGACGAGAAAAAATGTGTAACTTTCCAAGAAAAAAAGCCACGAGAATGAAACGACTTTTGCCTTTGACCCAGGCCAAAGGTCACACAAGTCCCGTCTTTGTAGTTGTCACAGGTATTATCTGTCAGGACAGATTATAAAATAATATGAAATTTCAAGACTAAAGTAGTAAATCACGAGAAAAAGATTGTAATATTACGTGAGTGATGTTACAGGCATTGCCTGAGGCCATTTTGGGGGCCTGATGTGGAGAGGGCGGCCTTCATGTGAGAGTAACGGTGAGACCACGCTAATCATGATGCTAACCCTTCAACTGCTCTGTTTTGCTGTCCTGTTATAAATAAAAAGCTTGTCAGAAGTTTGACCAAAGTGAAATGACCACTTTTTTCTCGTACCATTACCACTTTTTTCTGGTAAATTTGAATCATTTTTTAAAAAGTCATAATATTACCAGAGGGAAAATGAAGCATAGTTCTTCAGGAAGGAAGGAAACTTTCCTCACAAAATCTCCGATGATTTTAAAACATCAAAACATCAAAAAGAATATAAAAAAAACACATAAGTGCAGTTCATCAGAGATGATATTTATAAAAACACTCCAAACTCGAAGACGATATTTACGAAAACACGTATGCTGGGTCCATCAAAGACGTAACTTAAGGAGTAAAAACTGATTCATGCAATTTCAATAAAGCCTTTTTTCACCACAGCGCCATCTGCTGGATGTGGTGTAGCACTGCCTCCCACACTTTTACTGGTTTTGTGTGAAACTCACTGGACGGGTCCTTTACGCTGTGGACTGTCACTTTGGGAATCCCCGGGCCTGTAGAAGTACAATCAAGACGTCCATAACCACCTTCACGGAATGACCATAAAAGATGGCACAGTTGGCTGTCCTACCCAGGCATCGCAGGGCGACGTGGGTGCCATTGGGGCTAAAAAGGGCATCAAAGAAGTGGCACCCATCCAGGAGGCTGCAGGTGACGCACTGGCGCTCCAACGCACCGTCCACGCCCACGCTTCAGGTGTGACGTAACACAGTGACGTCAAGATTTCTTTGCGACTGCCCCCTAGTGGCTGTGAGAGCGTCATTGCTTTACATTGCTTGGGTTACCTGTACAGGTGTCGTCTGTGTCTGGATTCCTCCGTACTCAAGAAGTAGCTGGCGGGGAGAAAAGCAACCACTTGTTACAAAAATAGCAACACAAATATGTAAACAATTTGCTAGTGTCAATGCCGCGATGGCTGCGGCGGCGCTGATTCAGGCTTCGCCGAAGGCGCGCTACAGCCTTGTCTACTCTCGGGGTAAGGCGAAGCGCAGCTGGGCTATTGGTAATGTGGATGACTGGTGCGCAGTGCGCACACCACCAAAACGCTCGATACTGACATTTGAGAGGGTGGAGGACGCCCCCGCTGAGCTCAGTGTCACACTGGTTGAGCGGCCGCCCCCGGGGGCCACCGTGCGCTCTGATAGTTTTTGTTTTGCCTTTGTTCTTACATCATTGAACTGTTTTTTACACGGGGCAACGGTTCTCAGTACGTCAGGGCAAACCTGATTTACGATACTTGTAATCTCCTCCCAGGCTGCTTTTGCATCCTCAGCCGTTCACGTGACCATATATTTGGCCACTGCGAGCTTGGACCTCCCGGACCAAAGCATCACTTTCCGTCCGGGTGAAGTTTGGCCGTCTTCATCCATATTCAACAAAACTTGCAATGCGCTTCGCCAGCGGCGCAGTTAATGGTGAGAAGAGGAGATCATTTGATTGGTGAAGATTTCCCATGGCTGTGTTAAACCCAGTCACGCCTTCTCGCCTCCATCTTTGCCACTTGTCTCCCCGCCACTTGGAGGGATGGAGGCGTACTTACGCCAGGCTGGCAGGAAATTGCAAAATGCTCCTAAAGCACGCCCTATTGGCATAACTATGCCTGAAAAAATAAAATAAAATAAAAAAATAGTTATGTTTGCTATACTATACATGCCTTCAAAATGCCTATAAAAATGACAGAAATGTAAAAAATGACAGCCATTATTTTTTTCTAACAAAAAGCAGCAGAAATAATAAATAAAAAAAAAAAAAAATAATAATAATAGCTAATGTAATAAAAACTCTAATAAAATAAAATAAAATTAATAAAATAAAGTATCAATATAAGTGACCTCAGAATTGCAAATCGTGTGCCCTCATTTTTTGACAATTTATTTTTGTGTAAATATACCTGATAAAAATAAATTCATTTTGATTGGAAAAGGTAATTATTTTGTACTAAAATAAAATAATATAAAAAAATAATAATAATTGTATTTGGTGCATGCCTTCAAAATGCCTTCAAAAAAAGCAAATGTCATAAAACATGTAATAAATTAAATAAAATAAACTAAATAAAATAAAATATGGATGTATGTTCCCTAAAAATTGCAAAATTGTGACCTCATTTAGTGTATTTTTGTATAAATATACTTGATAAAAATACATTAATTTTAATTGGAAAAGGTAATTATTTTGTACTAAAATAAAATAAAATAAAATAAAAAAATAAAAAAAAAAAAAAAATAAAAAATTTATTTTTTTAAATTTATATTTAAATTCATTTGCAGTTTGAAACTCTTGGCAGTAATATTTGTCTCTTTGACACAAAAACGGCAACCCGTTTCTTGTTTAGCTGCCAACATCCATTTATCTTTCCTTGATGCTGGGACTGGAATCCATCTCTGCTTGGGGGCTTGTTGAGGATGAGGACAGAACTAAATGACAATCTTGTAAAAAGTAATCACATGCTGCAGGAAAGTCACCATAGAAAAACAACCCAAGGACGTACATCTTTCCAGCCTTGTCATCCAGGGCGCAGAGCGAGGTGACATCCCAGTTACCAGACGTCAGGAAGCGGGGAGGGACGGAGGAGATGGCGGGCTGCGAGGACAAGAAAGGACAGGAGAGAAAACCCCATCACTGACCGTCCCGAACCCGAACCCGTGCCGTCACAGCCTCTGCCGTTAACAGACGATATTTACCGGAGGTCTAACTCAACCGTACCTGCGCCGAGAGAGCGGCGACGTGGCCAAACTCTCCTCGGGCGCCCTGCTTGGCCGGCAGGACGGCGTAGAACATGGCGCCGTCTTCGGAGAACAGCGGGACGTCCTGACAGGAAAACAAAAACCAAGACTCGTGTGAGGAGACAGGCGCCCATGATGAATGAGGAGGTGATAATACGGTAGCAAGAAAGGTTTCGTACCTGCGCCCGCCTGTGCGTCAAATCCGAGGACGCTTTCTGCTTCTTTGGACGGCAGGAATGCAAAAAATGGAATCATCAATAAAACATCACATCATACGCTTATTTATTTCTTCCATTTGGTTTTTTATTTTGTGTATTTTGAATTGTGTTACTTTGATTCATTTTCCAAGCCGCTTAACCTCATTAGGGTGGCGGGGATGCTGGAGCCTATCCCAGCTGACTTTGGGTGGGAGGGGGGGGTACACCCTAGACTGGTCACATCAGGGCACATATAGACATAAACCCTCCCCAATGGCAAGGCTGCGGGTGTGGACGAGTGTCGCCCTGAATTCCTCAAGGCTCGGGATGCTGAGGGACTGTCTTGGTTGACACGGCTTTTCAACATTGCATGGAAGTCGGGAACAGTACCTCTGGACTGGCAGACCGGGGTGGTGGTCCCCATTTTTAAAAAGGGTGACCGGAGGGTGTGTTCCAACTATAGGGGGTCACACTCCTCAGCCTCCCTGGGAAAGTCTACTCCAGGGTGCTGGAGAGAAGGGTACGATAGTTAGTCCAACCTCGGTTAGAGGAGCTGCAATGTGGTTTTCGTCCCGGTCGCGGAACACTGGACCAGCTCTACACCCTTGCAAGGGTACTGGAGGGTATGTGGGAGTTTATCCAACCGGTCTACATGTGCTTTGTAGACCTGGAAAAGCCATTCGACCGCGTTGTGTCCTGTGGGGGGTGCTCCAAGAGTACGGGATTGGTGCCGTTGGGTCTGCGTACAATCGAAGCAGGGGTCCGGTTGGCATTGCCAGCTGTTTCCGTTGAACGTTGGCCTCCACTTTTGTCACGATTCTGTTTCCAATCTTCATGGACAGAATTTGTAGGCGGAGCCAAGGCTTTGAAGGAGTCCGGTTTCGTGGCCTTTGGATCTCGTCTTTGTTATTCACAGACGATGTGGTCCTGATGGCCTCATCAGGACCTTCAGCGTTTACAGGAGCGGTTTGCAGCTGAGTGTGAAGATTCTGGGATGAGACTCAGCTCCTCCAAGTCCTAGGCCAGGGTTCTCTGTCGGAAAAGGGCGGATCGAACCCCCCTTGTTGGGAATCAGGTTTTGCCCCGTGTGAAGGAGTTTCTTGGGGTTTTGTTCACGAGCGAAGGAAGTTCGGAGCGTGAGATCGACAGACGGACTGGTGCAGCATCTGCAGTAATGCGGTCGCTGTACCGGACCGACTGTTCACCGGTCAATCTACTGTATGTTCCCACCCTCACCTACGGTCATGAGCTTTGGGGCATGACCGTAAAAATGAGATTGCGGATACAAGAGGCGGAAATGAGTTTCCTCGATAGGGTGGCTGGACTCAGGGTAGAGCTGCTGCTCCTTCACATGGAGAGGAGCCAGTTGAGGTGACTCGAGCATCTCGCCTCCCGGACCCTTCCCTGATGCCCAGCCGGGAGAAGACCCAGAGGCAGACCTAGGACACGCTGGAGGGATTCTGTTTTACAGATGGCCGGGGATTGCCTTGGTGTCCTCCTGGTGGAACTGGAAGAGGTGACCGGAGACCGGGAAGTCTGGACCTTCCTACTGAGACTTCTACCTTGGAATCCTTAATCCGAATCCAGGGAAGGGATTGACTGACCTTTGCGGGTTCACTGCCTCTCCAATCGATGTGTTCTGTATTGGCTAAGAAAAAAAGTGCGCCTAGAGAGGGAATCGAGGAGAATGTTGTGTTTGCCTACGCGGTGCAAAAAAAGAGTACGGTAACGACGTCGGACACCATCCATGCGGGGAACTCATCTCGGAAGCTGACCGGCGTGTTTAAGACGGTTAATAGAGGATTTATGTGAATGTTGCCCCACATTGCAGTCCAAATCCCCCCGCATGCTGGCTGCTCTTAACCCGGAATACCAATTCAGATTCTCTTCAAACGCTGCCGGGCGACTGACCTCCGAGCACGCCCCCGTGGTGGCCTCGCACACGCACAGCACCGACTGGTTCTGGGCCCGGTTCAGCCAGCGGACCGCCAGGCGGGTGCTGCTGGTCCACGTCACCATGGAGATGTAGCCTTCTCTGCAGGGGGGAGGGGTCTTTTTAGCCTTGGTCATGGTTTTTTTGTTGAACAAAATTATATTTAAAAAAAAGCCGGTTCTGACCCGGCCCTGACAGAGTCGGGGGGGGGCGTCATCTCCACCGTGTGGGCCGGACCGTACAGGTTTACCACAAACAGGCTGACTGATGGGATGCTGGAACCGGCCTGAAACACAAACAAACATTTTTTCATGACAAAATTACCACATAAACCAACTTTCATTTTTCTTCTTGCCTAAAATAATTCCAAAAAAAGATGCACTGAATGAAGGTCCACACGTACGAACTTAAAAGGCAATAATAATTAGAAAAAAAACTTAAATAAAATTGAACAAAATGATAACATTAATTAAATTCCTTCAAATAATGAAAAATATTCATAAAATAAAATCATCATTAAATGACATTACTGAAGAAATCAAATCGTTATTTTGGTATTATTATATAATAAAAGTGATTATTTTAAACATGTAATTGAGTTTTATTTGATTTATTTTGTAGACTGTTATGTTAAGGCTGTTCCCAAAATAACAAATTATTATTTTTAATTGAGTTGGATTGAATATGTAGTAATAGCAAAATAGCAAAACAGACACTTAACTATACTATTTATGAAACGCACAAATACATAATAAAATAAAATTATAGTTTAATTTGATTTTAAAATGTGTGTTTTTTTATAAACAATTCATTTGGTAAATAATATATATTGATAATTGTAAGGTTATTTATTTTTTACACATATTACATGTGTCCCAAAAATCAAATATTTATACAATAAAATAATTAAATGATTCTAAAAATAATAATGAAATGAAATCATTATTTTTACTTTAAAAAGAAAAGAATAAAATAGACACATAACTAAAATATATAACCAACTGCAGAAAATACCGATGTGTTTCATTTTATAGTTTATGATATTTAATATTTTGTAATCAATGGTTATAATGAATCATTAATTTATAATCATATTTGATGATTTTTATTCTTTCATATTCATTTCATATTTATTTGTATTTTGTCAATCATATTTGTATTAACCTGTATGTTTTAAATGTGATTTCATTCTGGTTCTGATTCTTCCGTCCGATGTACTGATGACCCACCTTGGGATAGGGGAAGATGGCGCTGGAGGGGTACAGACCGCCAAGAAACTTTGGTATTTCCGCAAGAGGCGTGGCCGAGTTGTTGATGCTGAGGTACGCCAGCCGGGCGCCGTCCAAAGACCACCAGTGGGCGACGTAGGACGACAGCACTTCCTCTACACACACACACACACGCACACACGCACACACACACACAGTATGACAACATGAATACTGTAGAAAAGAATGATCTACGATGATGATGATGTCCGTCTGAAAGAAACGCCAAATCCCACCTTCGTAAGTCCAGTCGGCGAGCCCGTTCAGAACTCGAGTGTTCCGGCCCCCGGTGGACGTGAGACGCTGGGCTTGGCTGCTCACGCCGGGCTTGTAGAAGATGTCCCCGTCAAAGAAGAACACCTGAAACAGCACCAAGAACACAGCAGATCAGCATCCTTGTGGAAGGTGCAGGCGCTCCTGTCAAATACAGGATCTTTGGTCATGCCTAAAAACAGCATGGCACTCTTGTCACATAGAGGAGCTTTTAAAAGCGTTGTTCACAACAAATCAACACCAGCAGATAACTTTGGCTGGCGTTTTTCAAAACAGATGACCAAAAACAGCATCAGGATCTTTGACTGGCGTTTTTGCAGTAGATGCTCAAAAACTGCACGTAGATTATCATTTAAGAGTGTTTTCACAACAAACCACAGAAGAAAAGTTCCACTGGCATTTTTGCGACAGAAACGGCATCAGGATTTTGGACTTTTTTTTTTGCAGTAGATGCTTAAAAACAAAGCCTGCTGCTGCCGTATTGAGGATCTTTGATTAACATACTGTATTTGCAACAGGTGACCAAAAACAGCAGCGCAATTCTGGCAAATTAAGGGTCTTTGATGAGCGTTTTTGTAGTAAGTGCTTAAAAGTGCTCATTAGGGCAAGATGGCCAAAAACAGAAGAGCAGTTTTTGCAGGAGGTGCATAAAAACAGCAGAGCTCGCCCGTCATATACAGGATGGTTGGCTAGCATTTTTGAAAGCAGATTCTCAAAAACACCAGAGCACTCTTGCCCCGCAATATTGAGGATCTTTGACTTTTAACGTTTTTGCAGAACGTGCATAAAAAAAGCAGAGCACTGCTGTCATATACAGGATCGTTGACTTGTATTTTTTGCAGCAGATTCCCAAAAATAGCAGAACACTCTTTGCTCGGCAAGAGTTTATTTATATTTATAATAATATTTATATTTATAATATTGAAAACTAATGTTTTCGCAGTTGGTGCATAAAAACAGCATAATGCTCTTGTCATATACAGGATCGTTGAGTAGCGTTTTTTTTCAGCAGATTACCAAAAACAACAGAGCACTCTTCCATCCATCCATTTTCTATACCGCTTATTCTCATTAGGGTCGCAGAAGCAGAGCACTCTTGCCCGGCATTATTGTGGATCTTTGATTCGCGTTTTTGCTGTAGGTGCATAAAAACAGTATCCTGTCAGATACAGGTTCATTGACTAGTGGCTTTTGCAGCAAAAAATAGCAGAGCAGTCTTGTCCTGCAATATTGAGTGTCTCCGACTAGCGCTTTTGCTGTAGGTGTATAAAAACAGCAATGCGGTCCTGATTGATGAGTAGCGTTTTTTGCAGCAGATTCCCAAAAACAGCAGAGCACTCTTGCCCTGCAATTTTGAGCGTCTATGACTAGCGCTTTTGCTGTAAGTGTATAAAAACAGCAATGCGGTACTGATTGATGAGTAGCGTTTATAGCAGCAGATTCCCAAAAACAGCAGAGCACTCTTGCCTTGCCATTTTGAGCGTCTATAACTAGAGCTTTTGCTGTAGGTGTATAAAAACAGCCGAGTGGTCCTGTCAAATACAGGATCATTGACTAGCGTTTTTTTTTGCAGCATCAGATGATCAAAAACAGCAGAGCAGTTTGCCGCTTTTGGCACTGTGATGCGTATTTAAGGCGGGCCACCCGGGAAGAGGAATCACACAGCTGTGTGCGTGTGTGTGTGCGTGTGTGCGTGTGTGCGTGTGTGGTGCAAATGCAACATCAATGAAACACGTGACAGATCGTGGCAGACGCCTCACCAGCTGGTTCCCCTGCGGCCCCCAGGAAGCGAACTGCAACACGGCTTTCTCCTTCTGTGGCGCCTTCAGCTCCAGCAGCTCCCTGCCAGACACACGCAGAACCGACACAGAACACATAAGCCTTCAACGGAGGACCCGCATCCTGTCTTAAGGTGGTCTGCGCTCCTTCTGCACCACGGCCCGGAAGATGCCGGCATGTCCGAGCAAGATGCAGCAGGGGACGGAGAGAGAATGGAGGTCATGCAGGGGGTGCGTCATCTCCAAGCCCACCCTTCCCGTTTTGCAGGCTTCCTCCACAGAACAAATGTTTAGCTTCCTTCCTGGCGTCCGTCACTCACATGATGCTGGAAATGAAGAAGACGGACAAATGGAGGCAGGCACCAGGCTCTGATGATCCACGCGTCCGCACCTCTCCCTCATGCAGCCCATGCAGGAGCATTCAGGGTTCCACCTACCCGCTGGCCACGCCGTAGGTGGCAAAGGACGCTGTGAAGGACTGAGAGAACACCTGAAACAGGTACACACACAGCAGGTCACGCGTGGCGGAACAACGTCACACAACACCTGCTGGGGGATTACAAGCTTCCACTTCACGCCACATTCCCTGAATCCATGGAATTATGTCGCAAAATCCAATGAAATGAACATTTTTCACAGCACTCCTGTCACGTAGAGGATCTTTGATTAACGTATTTGTAACAAATACAACAGAGCACATCTGTCACAGAGAAAACCTCTGACTGGCGTTTTTTAAGCAAGTTACCAAAAACAGCAGAGCAGTCCTGTCATACTGAGGGTCTTTGATGAGCATTTTTATAGTAAGTGCATAAAATTATCGGAGCTCTCATTAGGGCAATCTTTGACTAGGGCTTTTGAGGGAAATGACCAAAAACAGCAGTTTTTGCAGTACATGCATGAAATCAGCAAAGCACTCTTGTCATATACTGAATCGTTGAATAGCGTTTTCCGCCCAGCAGATTACCAAAAACATCTTGCCCTGCAATACCGAGGATCTTCGACTAGCAATTTTCCAGTAGCGTTTTTTTGCAGCAGATAACCAAAAACAGCAGAGCACCCCCTTGCCCGGCAATATTGAGGATCTTCAACTAACATTTTCGCAGGAGGTGCATAAAAACAGCTGACTGGTCCTGTCATATACAGGAATGTTGACTAGTGTATCTTTTGCAGCAGATGACCAAAAACAGCAGAACACTCTTGCCGGGTAATATTGAGGATCTTCAACAAAGATTTTCGAGGAAGATGCATAAAAACAGCTGACTGCTCCTGTCGTATACAGGATTGTTGACTAGTGTTTTTTGCAGAAGATGACCAAAAACAGCAAAACACTCTTGCCCGGCAATATTGAGGATCTTTGACAAAGGTTTTCGCAGGAAGTGCATAAAAACAGCTGACTGCTCCTGTCATATACTTGTTGAGAAGGTTAAATGAATGAAGGTTAAAAAAAATAAAAATAAATAAATCATTAAACAAATAATGATTTAAAAGGATTTTACAATAAAATAAATCATGAGTGAAACTGAGGATTTCAGTGGAATTTTTGGAAGAAATAATATCCAACATAATTTCAATTGCATGTGAATTTATTATTATTTTCTAAATAAAATAATATTGATGTTACATTTATTGTATGGGAATAAAATGTGATTGCTTGAATGGAATAAAAATCATTTTGATGAAATGAATTTATTTTATTTTCAAAATAATATAACTCCATAAATGTTTTAAAATACAATACAAATAAATACAATAAATACAAAAAATTGAATTTAAACTGGCTAAAATTAAAGACTTGAATGAAATGTTTTTGCATTGAATGACTTGACTTGAACTGTACATTCTTTTCCTATTTGTTTTAAAATGAAATCATATCATGTATATTGATATTGTAATATGGAATATATACTGTATTTTCTGTAATGTTACATTTATTTTCTAAATCATTGAATTTATTAAATGCGCTTAAATGCCATATCATATTATATTTTATTATTCATTTCCTATGCCGGTCGCGGGTATGCTGGAGCCTATCCCAGCTGACTTTGGGCAAGAGGCGGGGTACACCCTGTACTGGTCGCCAGCCAATCGCAGGGCACATATAGACAAACAAACATTCACACTCTAATTGACCATTTAGAGCGGCCAATGAAGCTAACATGCATGTTTTTGGAATGCGGGAGGAAAGCGGAGCACCCGGAGAAAACCCACACACACACGGGGAGAACATGCAAACTCCACACAGAGATGCCCAACGGAGATGCCCACTCGACCACCGTGCGGCCCTATATTATATTACATTGTATTATATATCATATTATTATATATATTTTATCAGAATAATTTTGAAAATAATGAAAAAAAATGTCATTTTAGTAGCACAGAGTTCAAATATAAAAGTTGACAAATTTTTGAAAAAACAGCGGCAAAAATGGAGGAAAACCAATGGTAATTTTCCAGAATCAAGTCAAAGTCAAGTCAGAACTATGTGAAAAAAGAAAAAATTTTTGTTTTCTTTTTACTTTATTCTCCTAAAATTACAGCGGTATTTCATTTAAAAATAAAACTTTCTTCCTGGAAGTTTTCTTTCCGTAATATTTTGACTTTATTCCCATAATCGTATAATTTTTCGGACATAAAATGATCAAGTCATTCTCGTAAAATTACAACTTTTTTTTGTAAAATTACAGCTTTTTTTTTCCTCCAAATAATTAAACGTTCTTCCATGGAAATTTTCTTATCGTAATTATTTGAATGTATTCCCGTAATATTTTGACTTTATTCCATAATCTTTAAACGTTTTCTACCAAACAAATATTTCAAAAACTATTTTGTTTTGTTTGTTTCTTACAATGTTATGACTTTTTTGTCTTTTTCCTTTAATATTTCCAATTCATGCTACTAAATTGATGTCGTTTTTCTCATAAAATGATTTTCATAAAATTACAACATTTTCTCGGAATATTTTGACTTTATTCTCTTAAAATTACAACTCCTATTGCGATTTTTCAATTTTATTTGAGGGATTTTTCTTCTTGTAATATTTGGACTGTGTTCCCATAGTATCAGAACTTTTTCACCCAAACTAATTTATTCGAAATTACAACTTTATTTTGTCCTGTGTGGTTCTCATAATATTATATATATTTTTTACTATTATTTTAACTTTGTGCTAGTAAAATTACTTTTTTTTGTCCTCATTATATTAACATGTAAAATGACATCTTTTTCTTGTTAAATTACAACCTCTTTCTCTGAATATTTTGACTGTATTGTTGTAAAATTAAAGCCATTTTTTTCTATTTCTGTTGTTTTTAATGAAATAATATTTTGACTTTATTCCCACTATGAGAACTACCAACTTAATTGTCCAAAAATGACAACTTCATTTTGTCCTGTTTGTTTCTCATAATGTTACAAGTTTTTTCTTTAATATTTCAATTTGTTCTATAAAATTTGGTATTTTGCTTCATAATATTATCATGAAGATGTACAACTTTTTTTTCCTTTAAATTACGTTTGTATCGGAAATTTTTAACTTTATTCTCTTAAAATTACAGCTGTTTTTTGTTCTATTTTGTTTTTTTTTTAAATGAAACTAAGGCCTTTTGGGAAATTATTTCGTAAAATAAAATTTTCTCGTAATATTTTGACTTTATTCCCATAAAATTAATAATATTAATGAGTTAATAAATCATTAATATTACTAATTAATAATATTGTCCTGTTTGTTTCTCACAATATGACTTTAATATTTCAACTTTATGCTACAAAAAAATGTATTTGTTTTTTCTCATAATATTATCACATAAAATGACATATTTTTATTTTGAAATTCCAACTTTTTCCTTGGACTAGTTTGACTTTATTGTTGTACAATTACGCCACATTTTGTATTATTTCTGTTGTTTTTAATGAAACTATTCTTAATAATGTAACTTTATTACAATAATATTTGGACTCTATTCCCATCATATTAGAACCATAATTTTTACTTATTTTCCAAAAATGACAAGATTATGTGATTTTTATTTTTATTGTATGCATTAGGAATACCTTGACCTTTAATAACTCAAAACCGAAAGCAGCACAAATGTCCATTTTAATTGCACAAAACTACACTGAACGAGACGGGAAAAACTAGACTATTTGAGCAGAGTTTTGCGCAGGGTCGGGGGTCATCTTCACATATGTCCCACACCTTTAATGGTTAATATCTTCGAAACGAAAGCAGCACAAACGTTGGTTTCAACTGAACCCAACCGCACAAACGAGGATGGTCAAAATGAAACCATTTTTGTTTCATTCGGAGCTTGTTGACAAGTGACTGACCTCGGTTGACCTTTAATAAATGTGTAATACCGCAAAAATGAAAACAGCACAAACGTCCATTTTAATTGCACAAAACTACACTAACCTAGACGGCAAAAATGGGACTAATTTGGTTTCATTCGGAGCATGTCGGGGGGCTGCGTGAATTTGGTTGACCTTTAAGAAACACGCAATATCTCCAAAACGAAATCAGCACGAACGTTGATTTCAACTGAACCCAACAGCACAAACGAGGACGGTCAAAATTACACTATTTTGGTTTCATTCGGGGCTTGTTGACGGGCCGATTATTTGTAATAGCCCAGAACTTTAATTGGTAATATCTCAAAAACAAAAGCAGCACAAACGTTCACTTTAATTGCACAAAGCAGCACAAACGCAGCACAAACAAATGGTATCCTTTTGGTTTCATGTGGAGAAAGTAGGGGGGATGGTGCATGACCTTTGGTTGGCCTATAAAAGAAACTGTAGTAACTCAAAAACGAAGGCAGCACAAACGTTCATTTTAACTACATAGAAGAGCACAAACGCAGCACAAACAAATGGGACTATTTGAGCAGAGTTTTGCGCAGGGCGGGGGGCCAGCTTCACTCAGGTCACGCATCCTCATGCATGTTTGCTCCTTTTTACTCGCCTTCTTCTGTCTTCCCACCCGCTCCCTCACTTTCTTCCCCGTCTATCTCGGGGCAATTTATGCTGACTGATGCGCTTTGCCGTGGCGGGGGCGGGGAGGGGAGGGGGGGCAGAGGCGGAGTGTTTTTGTCTTAGAAGAAACCAGAACGGGCCGCTGGAAATCCATCAGAGCGCTGATTCTTGTGGGGAACGGCGCAGCAGAGAGGAATGACGGAACGGGCTTAATCCGCCTCAAAGGAGGCGGATTAGATTGGATTAGATGATAAACGGGGGGAAGATCACGAGGAAAGGTCTTGACGTGTTACAAAAAAAGATTTTTTCTTTTAAAGTGGTGACATTATGAGAAAATCAACGCGAGAAAATAACGGAGGAACAGGTGTATAATATTGCAGGAATAAAGTCAAAATATTATGGGAATAAAGCAATGATGTCACAAGAAAAACCAGAAGTCATTTCACCAAAATATCAATATAAAAAAGGGACAATCTAAGGGGAAAAAGTCATAATTTCACAAGATTAACGTCATAATATTATAAGAAAAATAAGCATTAAGGTGAAATATTAAAGAAAAAAAGATGTTATTTTTAAAAATCACAATATTATTACAAGTGAAAAGATATTTTTTACAAGTCAGAATATTATGAGAAAAAAACAAGACAAAATAATATTAGACATTTTGGAAAATTACCTTAAAGCTCTTCTAAAAATGAAAAACGAAAAAGGTTGTAATCATACCTAACAAGAAAAAGTCAGAATTTATGAAAATGATGACTATTTTTTAATTAGCCTATCATTTGATCAACTCATAACATTATAAGAAACAAACAAAACAAATTCCCATAATAGTATCAATTTATTCCCAAATTTTGACTTTAATCCCATATTACTATGATTATATTCCCATATTTTGACATTATTTCCATTATATTATGATTTAATTTCCATAATATCTTGACTTTATTCCCATAAAATTATGATTTCATTCCCATAATATTTGGATTTTATTCCCGTAATATTTGGATTTTATTCCCATAATACTATGATTTTATTTCCATAATATTTGGACTTTATTCCCATAATATTTGGACTTTATTCCCATAAATTTATGGTTTCAATCTCATAATATTATGATTTTTTTCCCAAGATATTATGACTTTATTCCCATAATATTATGATTTGATTCCCATAATATTATGACTTTCTTACAAAATTTTGACTTTATTCCCATAATACTATGATTGTATTCCCGTAGGGATAAGATTAAAGGAAAAGAATAAGAATATTATTAATTTATTCCCATAATATCATGAATTTATTCCCATAATATCTTGATTTGACTCCCATAATATTTGGATTTTATTCCCGTAATATTTGGATTTTATTCCCATAATACTATGATTTTATTTCCATAATATTTGGACTTTATTCTCATAATTTTAATGATTTTATTCCCATAGTATTTAGACTTTATTCCCATAATTTGATGGTTTTAATCCCATAAAATTATGATTTTATTCCATTAATATCATGATTTTATGACCACTTTATTACCATAATTTTATGGTTTTATTCCCACAATATTATAATTTTATTCCCAAAATATCATGACATTTCCCCAACCTAACATTGCAAAAATCCCAACATTTTGCCTCGTTTGTTTTTTAACACTTCAACTTTTTGCTACACAAAATTGCCATCTTTTTTCTCGTTAGGCTACAACCTTGTTCTCTTAATATTTGGACTTTCTTCTTGTAAAATTATGGATGGAATATTTGCTGTATTTTTTAAAGATCTTGTTAAACTGTGTGCCGCGGGCCAGTAAAAAAGAGCCGCGGGCTGCCAAAAGGCCCCCGGCTCGCACTTTGGACACCCCAGCTTGAAGGTGATAAAAGGCAAAAAGCTTTTTTTGGGTTGTTTGCTTGCATCCCAGCTGGTTTGTCCCCCCAGGGGGGCGGTATACAAATAAAGACGGGGACCGCACAGCGCCGGACCGCCTCCCGGTCACCTGAGACCGCCCACTGTCAACCCCCCCCCTTCTCCGAGACACGCTTTCATCCCCCCCGCGCTTTTTTTGGTGTGTTCACCCCCCACCCCTCGCCGCTCGCTGTCGGTTTTATCCAGCTGAAGAGCGCTGCAGAGTCAGGGCTCGGGACTCCTTCGCTGTTTCCTCATTAATCACGTAAATAAGCGGCGGGGGAAACTCACCGCCTGGATGTTGTACGCCACCAGCACGAAGCTCCGGTCGGCCGACACTTGGAATCTGGTGGCGCTCAGGTCCTGGAGAGACAGAGACCAAAAAAAACAAAGATTGTTAAGAAGAAATGAGGATTTCCTCTCATTTATCGCACCGAACCCGCGGAGTCCCTCAAGGCTCTGTCGCGGGACCCTTTGTTGTGTTGTTGGGAGCTGTTTCAACACGGTTTTCACGTGGAAGCTGTTTTTTCCCACTTTTTCAGGAAGCGGAAAGGCAGCAAACGATGAGCGGAGCTTCTTTGGGAGGCGCTTTGGCCGCAAAGTGCAAGACGCCGCGCCGTGTTTTACCCTCCTGGTGCTCTTTGTACAAACAGCAACAAACCTAGAGAAATGACTTGTGCACAATAACAATAATGATATTTATAAGTGTTATTATTATTATTGTTGCTGTTGCTGTTGTTATTATCACCGTTATTGTTATTTGTATTAATATAAACAAACATTTATATAAATGTAAATTATGAATTAGTTGAACGTGACTTCTAATTTAATGAGATGTACTGTAGCTTTACTAATATTTCTATGAATTATTATGAAATAATGTCGAGATTATTCATATCGTTACTAATAAATAATTAAAATGTACAATTATTGATATTTATATTTACATGTTAATAATTGTGAATTGTTGGCGTGCACCTGTACACGCCCTAACTGTGCTAATATTGTCATGAATAGCAATAAATCAATCAAAATAAGTAAATATGAATGTTCACATTCAGTCCTAATTAGTGAGGTTTATGTGAATGATGAATTTGAGCATTCATATGAATCGATTGATATACTTATGATTGATATTAATTAATCATGATGAAATAATGTACGCTTTATTTTCTGCATATTCATAGTAATAATAACAGTGACAAATATCCACATGAATTCATAATTATTACAATGTATATTCATGTAAAAAAAATGACGACTGACCTACACCGAGCTGCACCAACTAACTAATTAACTCATCATTCATATTGACGTTATTGATAATAAAGGAAATGAAACGTGAGTTTAAGATACGCTATCGCTTGTAACGAGTCCCATATTAGAGATATTTTAAAAATATATATGCTCGCCCCTGAAGTGCGATTCCACCCCCGGCTCTGATCTTTTGCCGAGCTTTCCCAAACAGCAAATAGCCAAACAGCGCTGACGTTCATTAGGGGTGCGTTCCATTTCGTAGTTAGAGCAGGCGTTCAGCGTGGAGACGCTGATAAATGATCAGGACACGTAACGGTAAGTCCTCTTTTCCTTCAGCGCGAAGCTTGCCGCACCCCATAATAATCCCAACACGCTTCATCTTGAGCCTGACAGCAGCAGCCTGCACTGACCCACATAGCGCTAGCATGCGTGTGCGTGTGTGTGTGCGTGTGTGTCGCACCGGAATATAAATTCTCTTTGAAGACGCGGCGCCAAAATGTTCGATGCCCCGAATCCCGCGGTTAGAGGAGGAGTTGCTGTCACGTATAAAAAGGCTCCTGGTTCACGGTTCCTCCCCACAAGAAGCGGGAAGAGCATCCTTTTAGTTGATTTTAAGGTGACATGTCTCCTCAGGGCCTGTTTATGAACACTTAATGCCGGAAAAATCTCTTTTCTGGTGCACTTTGGAGACAAGAGGCCCTGGAAAGTGAAGAAAAAGCCCCTTGCTCATGGACGCGATGCCACCTCTGAAGCCCAGACCTCCTACTGCCCACTACTTCGTCCCAAACGTGTCCTGGGTCCTCCCCGAGGAGCACCTCCCCAGAGGGGCCTCCGGGGGCATCCTGACCAGCTGCCAGAGCCACCTCATCTGGTTCCTGCGGAGGAGCAGCGGTTCTGCTACAAGACAGTGCTATAAAGAAAACTAATTTCAGCCGCACGTACCCGCCATCTTGTCCTCAGGGTCCCCAGCCAAGCTCGTGACCTTAGGAGAAGGTACATTGAGGGCTTTGCCTTTCGGCTCAGCTCCCTCTTCACCACAACGGACCAATTCAGAGTCCGCATCCCTGCGGTTGCCGCACCAATCCGCCGGTCCAGCTCGAGTTCCATCCTTCCCTCACACAACAAAACCCAGAGGTACCTAAACTCCTCCACTTGGGGCAGGATCTCCTCCCCGACCCGGGGACGGCATTCCACCCTTCCCCGAGCAGGAACGGTGGAGTCAAACTCGGAGGTGCAGATTCTTATCTCAGTTTCTTCACGCTCGGCTGTGAACCGATCCAGCGAGAGATGAAGGTCACGGCTCGACGTAGCCAACAGGACCACATCATCTGCAAAAAACAGAGATCCAATGCTGCCCTTCCACACCCTGACTGCGTCTGGAAATTCTGTCCGTGAAAGCAATGAACAGAATGGGTGACAAGGGGCAGCCCAGGCGCAGTCCAACCCGACTTATTGTCGGCAATGCGAACTTTGACACCGCTCACTAGGTGGTCCGGTACCCCATATTCCTGGAGTACTCCTCACAGAATTCCTTGAGGGACATGGTTGAAGGCCTTCTCCTAGTCCACAAAACACATGTGGACTGGTTGGGCAAACTCCCATCCACCCTCGAGGACCCTGCTGAGAGTTACGAGTTGGTCCACAGAAAACCACACTGCTCTACCTGAATCCCAGATTCAGATGAGATCCTCTTCTCCAGAAGCCCTGAGTAGACCTTACTAGGGTAGTGTAACACACCCTCCAGTCTCCCTGCTACCACAATCCCAGTCTGCCAATTCAGACTCACCACCCCCGATGTCCATGCGATGCTGTAGAGTTGTGTCAACCAAGACGTCCAAGTGTCTAGGGCGTGAAGGAACTCCGGGCGGACCTCATCCACCCCCGGGCCCTGCCACCTAGAATGTTTTGACCACTACAGCACCCTCAGCCCCAGAGTTTGGAGAGACCACTGTGAAGTCCACCATAGACTCCAAAAAGGGCGGGTATTCTGAACTGCTGTTTGGTACGTAAGTGCAAACAACAGTTAGGGTCTGTCGCCCCCACCCGAAGGCTGAGGGAAACCACCTTCTCTGAGCTGGGGGGCAACAAGAATTGCCACCCCTGCCCGTTGCAGCTTACTGAGTGGAATAAAATCTAGTCCCTCTTGAGAGGACTGGTTTCAGAGCCCTTGCTGTGCCTCAATACAGCTGGAATTTCTCCAGCTCAGGCTCCTTCTCTACCACGGAGGTGACACTCCACGTATGGCTGCCACCCACCACACTTTGCACCCGATCCCTTCGGCCCCTCCCACGAGTGGTGAGCTCAATGGAGGTGGGGTTCATGTTGCCTCTTTGAGCTTCAGCCGGCAGAGCCCCGTGGGTGTAGGCCTGACCACCGGAGGTTTGCCATCGTGCCCCACCTCCAGTCCTGGCTCCAGAGGGGGACCTTGGTGGCCCGTGTCTGGGGGGAGAGAAACCCTGATCCAGTGTTGTTTCTCATCATAAGGGTCTATTTGAGCTACGCCTTGTCTCGTCCCTCACCTAGGAGCTGTTTGCCTTGGGTGGCCCTACTAGGGGCAAAAAAGACCCAGACAACGTAGCACCTAGGAACATCGGGACCCACAAATCATGTAGCGATGATATGTAATATTTTAAACTGGTCACTAGGTGTCAGTAATGTCCTGATTTATATCTTATTTTCTCTTATTATGTCCACTAAATTGGATAATAGAAGTGTAAAGGCGACTATAGGGGTGTTATGTCATGTCTAGAGGGCTCTAATAAAGTCCAAACCCTTATTTAGGAGGCTGTCTGTGCTCTAACTATAAAAACATTCCGTTTATAAATCAAGTATCCAAGTACTTGGCAAAAATCCCCTTATCACGATCCGGTCGTCACTCACCAGCGAGGTGTTGTCCAGCAGGGTGGTGGTCACGTTGTTGTCGAGGTTGAACGCCAGGATGTGACCCTCTCTGGTGCGGAGAGCCACTTCGTTATCTGCCGACGTAAAAGAGCAGTGATTGGCGGAAAAAAACACTCTTAATTTGAAAAAAAAAAAGAAAGACGTCCCGCGTTGCTGTGGAGTGTGTGGTCCTGGGTCAGAGACCCGGTTCTTACCGCTCAGCCAGACCACACTGGGGTCGTGAACTTTGAACTCTTCGCGCTCCAGGTCGTCCGTGGTGAAAAGGGAGCGACGTAACAAGTGGGACTCATCTTCAGAGGCGAAACAGAAGACAATGTGACTTAAAACTTGTTTTCTATTCTATTTCCTATTAGTCCCAAAAATGCATATTTAACCAAATTTGACACGTTTTCTTTGCACAAACGAAGCATTTTCAAGCATAAAAGCTGCTGAATGACGTCAAATACAAACAGAAGGCATTCAAAGACAGGACATCGGGTGGTGTAGTACTTCACACCGGCCACTGGGTGTCAGTAAAGTTACTGTAATACACACAAGACTTGGTCACCAGAACAACAGGCCTTTATTGCAGGTTTGAAAGGTAATAATCAATAATGCCCAACATATTTCGACTGTGCAATAAATACCTTGTGTTCTCTCATCATTAAGAATGCAAAGTTATTCATATTTTAATGGCATCATCACAGCTTTCAAATGAATTAATCGTGATTAATCACCATTTGCGACTCTGGGCTAAATATGCTTTTTTTCCCCATGGAAGCCACTGAAAGAAAAAAATATCTCAATAGCAAGTCAGAATTATGGGATAAAAAGACAAAACAGTCAGATTAAAAAGTCAAAATTGTGACATAAGACAGCCATAATTCTGAGATAAAAATTGAAATTATGAGATAAAAAGTCAAAATGATGAGATACAATGTCATAATTATAAGATAGGAAAATTGCAATTATTAGATTGAAATCAAAATTGTGAGATTATGAGATACAAAGTCATAATTATAAGATAAAATGTTGAAATTATGAGATGGAAAAGTCAAGAAAATGACACAGAGTCATATTAACGACATAAGAAAGTCATAATTATGAGATAAAAAGACATCGTGATGAGATAAAAAGTCAAATGAAGTCGAGTGAATCAATTATATGAGATGAATCAAAATTATGACACAAAAAGTCATAATCACGGGATAAACTGTTGAAATTATGACATAAAAAGTCATAATTATGAGAGGAAAATTGTAATTATGAGAGAAAATGTTGAAATTATGAGATATAAAGTCATATTAACGACATAGGAAGGTCATAATGAGCAGAAAAAAAGTCAAAATTAAGAGATAAAATTTCATAATGAGATACAAGTTGAAATCATGAGATAAAATGAAAATTATGAAAGTCAAAAGTCAAAAATATGAGATACTAAGTCAAAATTATGACATCAAATGTTGAAATTATGAGACAAAAGTCATGGTTATGAGATTAATAGTCAAAATGATGAAATGAAAAAAATTCAGTCAAAACCAAAAATTATTAGATAAAAAAGTCAAATTATGAGATACATGGTCAAGATTATGAGATAAAAAGTTGTAATTATTAGATAAAATGTCATAATTATGAGAAGAAAATAGGAAATATGAGATAAAATGATGAAAGTATGAGATTAAATGTCAGGGTTTTGAGATAAAAGTCAAAATTATGAGATGAAAAAAAATCACACTTATGAGACAAAACAAAAATGATGACATAAAAAAGAAAAATGATGAAAAAAAAGTCAAAATTAGGCGAGGATTTGTGCGATACCCGTAATTTTGTATCCGATGCTGCGTAAAACTCAGGCTGGCATCAGCGATACCGATGCTGATACTTATCTTAACTTCACCTAATGAGTCGGGTCATTTTTAAAAATAGTGCATTTCATTAAAAAATGCATCAGGAAAAGAAGTACATTTCAAAATAAAGTGTCAAAAGTGTCGTTGAGAAGGTCGTCCCCGTGCCGAGACTCCACAACATTGGGAATTGGAGCGTTCTGTGCTTCCTTACCGGGGGTGAGCAGGACGATGGAGAGAATGACCAGAGACATGACGGCCAGGATGACCATCACGGCGATCCCGATGCCCTTCCAGTTCCGCGGGGGACCGTCGGAGCTCCCCAGCTCCTAAAAAAAGCCAAAAAAGTTAGCGAGGAGCGGAGACGTCTTCCTCTAAATCCCTCCCGCGTCCGTCGAGCGCGCCACCCATTTCAAGCACCCGCCACTTGGTTTCCTTGAAGTGACTGACGGGCGAAGCGGATGCGCCGAAAGACGTCCTGATCGATTTTGATCAAGACGGATTCGGGAAGGGCTTTCCAGCCTCGCAGTGCCATTCCTTTCAAGTAGCCTGAGCGACGCTGACACCGGGAGAAGCAGGCTCGCCTTCCAGCGTCTCCATGAGCACCGGCATTCTGCGCTCACACAGCACAACCAATGTTGTGACTGTCAACAGAGCTGCTGGATGCTGACCATCGGTCATACTGACGTGAAAAAACAACACCAAGAGCTTGACTGCGCCTCTCTCACACCCCAGTGTGCTTTCTCGACGAGTACATCACACACCGCGGCAGAAACAGAACCGATGTTGTAACGGCGGGGGCGGAGCAAACTGCCCAGTCAGCAGTAACGGCGCGGATGAGGGGATTGTAAACAACAGTGCGGCCAGCCAACGCGCATGGGTTTCACTCTGACAGCACGGTAGCAGCATCTTCAAGCGCACGCAGAGGCAGACGTGTGCACGGATGTGGCGAAATATGTCATCAGACGAGAATATGCCTATAACAGCCTATTTTTGCTGCCCCTAAAACTGATTTGGAACGCATGCAAGAGCGGAAAGGAAGGCACAGCCAGTCCGTATATCGCACAGCACAGCGGCACCAGAACCAATGTTGTAACAGCGGAAAGGCACAAACTGCAGCGCTGATGAGTTGGGTTCTAACGATGCCACGCCGACGTCCAAGCGCATATAGAGGTAAATAGAGACGCGGTACGCTGACTGCTCATGATGCTTTAAAAGGGGAAAAATCAATTGATCAATGTTGTAACTGTTAACTTGCCTCCAGAGGAGACGAAGGTTATTTTAGTACACGGATAGTAGGATTTTTTTTTATTTATAGATAAAATATTTTCATAGCTACAGCACAAGAAAACCTGTTTATGACCTTGTGACATTTTTAGAGCCCTCTAGACATAAAATAACACCCCTATAGTCACCTTAACATTCCCATTACCCAATATGGTAGACATAATAAAAATAACCACGCCATTTAAGACATAAATATGACTCTTTTAGACCGAGGGAATTCCCACCGAGTAGAATTCCTTATTTATAAATGGAATATGTTCATGGTTTGAGCATAGAAAACCTGTTTGCAACCTTCTAAATACGCTTTATAACATTATTAGAGCCCTCTAGACATGCACTAACACCCCTATAGTCACCTTTACACTCCTACTACCCAATATGGTAGACATAATAAGAGAAAATAAGACAAAATAAGATCTTGTGCTTGCGTGTGTTGCATGGAACCAAAATTATGGCACAAGAAAGTCATCATTATGAGATCAAAGGTCGACATTATGACAGAACGTCGTCATTATGAGGTAAATAGTTACAATTATGAGATAACAAAGTCATCATAACAAGAATAAATATGTGATAAAAAAGTCTAAATAATGGGATAATACGTCATAATAATGAGAAATTGTTTTGTAACATTCAATATAAAGTCAAAAAAATATTTGATAAGAATTCATAATTATGAAATAAGAAAGTCGTAATTATGAGAAAAAAGTAAATCATGAGATTAAAGATTAAGATTAGAAAATTGGAATTATGAGATAAAATGTTGAAGTTATGAGACAAAATGTCATAACTTTGAGATGAGAAATTTGGAATCATGAGATAAAAAGTCAAAATTATGACATTTAAAATTCAAAAGTATCAGATAAAAAGTCAGAAATGATGAGATAAAAAGACAAAATTCTGAGATAAAACAACTAAAATACAAAATAAAAATACAAAATTATGAGATAAAATGTCGGAACTATGAGGCAAAATGTCATAATTAGGACATAATAAAATCGGAAATATGAGATAAAAAGTAAAAATTATAAGATAAAAAGACAAAATTATGAGATAAAAGGATGGAATTATGAGATAAAATGTCAAAATTATGAAATTAAAAAGTCAAAATTTATGAGACTAAAAAGTCCAAATACTGGGATAAAACAACTGAATTATAAAATACAAATACAAAATTATGAAATAAAAAGACAAAATGATGAGACATTTATTTTCTATGCCGCTTATCCTCAAAATGTCATAATCAGGAGAAAAAAAAGGGAATTATCCACCAGTCCAGGGTCTAGCCGCCTCCCGCCCAAAGCCAGCTGGGATAGGCTCCAGCATTCCGCCACCTTCATGAGGATAAGCGGCATAGAAAATGGACGGATGGATGGAAAGTCGGAATTATGAGAAAAAAAGACAAAATTCCGAGATAAGAAAATCGGAATTATGAGATAAGAAAGTCAGAATTGTGCGACTCCACAAAAAAAATGTCGTTTGTCTTTGGAAGCGTATTTCATGTTCTTCTGGAAGACCTCTTGTCTCCCACAGCGTCGTCTCCACCAGGCAGCAGGCGAGGTCGGTTAAGATGCTCGCCGGCCGTCATCGGTCACAAATAAGCACGACGCGGCCGGCGAGCATCTCCATCGCGCGGCGGCCCTTAGACTCGCCGTTCGTCACGGCCGAGGCCTGGGCGGGAAGGAGGCAGATGGCGGCGGCGCCTCGCTCTGCGGGGCACGCTCGCTATTTCAGCATCCGTGACGATGAGTGCAAATACCGCCCAATAACTCCGTGTATGCTTCATAAACACACAACTATGGAATGAAGTCACTCAACGATGACATCCGTCCCTTATTATCGTCATACGCTGACTCAGCTGTTTCTTTGCTCTTGCTGTATAAAAGGCACCGCCGCGGGACGACCGAGGACGGAAGTACAATCAGAGCCCCAGCGGAAGCGCGCCGCCGCCTCGGGTGCGCCGCTTCTACACGCAGATCGTGGATGCGGCTTTAACAATGATCTGAAGTGCATGAGAAAGCGGAACAAAAAACTCTCCTAGACCATGCGGTCGTTTACGAACGAGTTTATTGCGGTAATTGGGCGGACGAATACAAATTTTACAGGTTTTTGTTGTAGTTAGAGCCTAATCACAACCTTCTAGATAAGTTTTCAAACATTATTAGAGCCCCCTAGAAATGAAATAACACCCCTAAAGTCACTTTTACCCACTGTTACCACTCCTACTGTCCCTACTCCCAATATAGTAGATATAATAACAGAAAATAAGACATAATAGACTACATAAGACAAAAAAATGGACTCACTTGTTAGGATTGGGAAGGTTTTCTGGCCTGCGTACTTCCTGCGGTGGCCTTTGTCTCATCAATGTGACATTACTGACACCTAGTGCCCCGTGTAGAATACTACATATTACATCTGTGAATGTATCTTCTGAACGTCGTATACCGTGTTCTCATAATCAGAGCGCAGAAAGCTTGTTTACAACTTCCTGAAGATGTTTTTAACATCGTTAGAGCCCTCTGGACATGAAATAACATCCCTACGGATGTTCACACTCCTGCCACCCGATACAGTAGACATAATAACAAGAACTGTTTTGACATAAATATAACAAAAAATACTGACGTGTTAACAGTTTTCCGGACAGCGTGCCTCCTTAGGTGGCTATGAATGTAACATCACTGACACCTAGTGACCAGTGTTGGATACTACATATTGTGTCTTTGAATGCAACATCTGAATGCTTTATACTATATTTTTTGCAACTGCAGCATAGAAATCCTGATTGAAACTTTCTGAATATGTTTTTTTAAAACATTATTAGAGCCCTCTAGGTAAGGAATAACAACCCTATAGCCTTTTTACACCCATATTACCCAACATAGTAGACAAATTAACAGGAAATAAGACATAAAATTGACTCACGTGTTAGCATTCTTACTAATTTATATTGTATTTTTGTAGTTTGAGCACAGAGAGCCTCTTTATGACCTTCTAAATACTGTTTTTAACATTGTTAGAGCCCTCTGGACGTGAAATACCACCCCTATAGTCACCTTCACACTACTGTTACTTAATGTAGTAGACATGATAACAGGATATAAGACACAGTAGACATAAATAAGACATAGAAAAGACTCACAGGTGAGCATTGGGAGAGTCACATTTTCACCAAGTACTTCCTGTGATTGCCTCATCAATGTAACAATACTGGCACCTGGTGATCAGTGTAGGATACTACATATTGTGTCTTTGAATGCGTCTTCCCAACGCCTTATACTGTATTTGTGTAATCAGAGCATAGAAAACCTGTTTACAGGCGTCTAAACATGTTGTTAAAACATATTTAGAGCCCTCTGGATGCCAAATAACAGCCCTACAGTCATCATAGTAGACATAACTAGACCTGTGCAATTTTGGGGGAAATTGCGTGTGAATGCTTGCAACCTTGGGGCTAAACTGCAATGCCAACTGCAATGCTGCTGCATGCTAACACCCAGCATAATAACATGAATGTAGCTGCCCTCTGCTGCATGCACCCTCAACTACAGTTCTCACCCACGCACACACTTATCAAAGGAGAGACTTCTCTGGGAAGACACCTGGGACGAATCTTCATAGAAAACGCCCTCACCGTATGTCGTAGAACCAAGCGGCTGCAAAGCAATCAATTTCCCAACAATTTGAACATTTTTTCTTGGGCACGGTAAGAATCGGTTGAGAAATGTAATTAATACGAACCTTTTAAAAATTTCGCCATTCATTTCCAATGGGAAAAAATTCCGGAAAACGAGAATTTCTGCAAAAACTGTGCATTTTACAGAAAGATTTTTTAGGTAGCACCTCTTTCCCAGCTGAGCCGGACATTTTGATGGAGTTTGCATGAAATCGCTTGAAAACTGCATTCACACAATAACAGGAAATAAGACATATTGGACATAAAGAAGACATGAAATCGACTCACGTGTTGGGAATGGGGGAGTTTTTTGGACAGTGTCTCACCAATGTATCATTGCTGACACCTCGTGCCTAGTGTAGAATACTACATATTGTGTCTTTGAATGCATCTTCCGAATGCTTTGTAATTGTCATTTACTCCATTTAGACATTTTATTGCTGAAAATGAAAACTTTCGGCCAAGAATGCGTAACATTTGCTTAAATATGGACATTTTTGACTAATAGCAGGCCAGAGTCAAGCACGGCAGTAACCAAGTGCAGCATTTTAAAGCGGACGCAGGGCTAGATACTATATATGCAGTTACTGCTATCTCGGGGCCACCGGGAGGTTGCCTACAGCCACGGCAGTGTTTTTCGACCCGGCGTCAATGAGAGACCCTGGCAGTAATTTGCTAGGTGGCTGATAAGGTTTTTTTTCCCCCTCTCATCACAGAGAATTTGGTACAAATAGCAAAGTGTCTTCTACAAATAAATTAATGAATAATAAACAAATAAATAAACATTTTTTCACATTAAAAATCATCATCCCGTCTTGTGCACTGTGTCATGTGTCATTGTGACACCGCTAATAAATACAAGTAAAAGCGCGACACACTTCTGCAGGTGACATGGCTCAGGAGCTACAGTTGTTGTTTCTCAACTCGGTGGTTGCTGGTTCAATCCTGCTGTAATCGTTCAACTTAGTTCAACATTCAGTTCGCCTTTTTGGTGTCCAACCACTAAGATTGTTCTTATTCTGAGAATGGTAGCATGGCTCAGCTGGGAGACAGGCCGTCTTCCAGGCTGATGATTGCTGGTTCGATCCTACTGTAATCATTTAACTTATTACAACATTTTGTCATTATTTCAACACACAGGCTGCTGTTTTTGTGTTCACCAATAACTCCACCACTAACATTCTTATTGTTTTGAGTATGGTAGCCTGGCTCAGCTCGGAGACTCGTCGTCTCCCTGACTGATGGTTGATAGTTTGATTCTGTTGTAATCGTTCAACTTATTTCAACATTCAGTCCGCTGCTTAAGTGTCCACCAACTACTGCACCACTAACATTCTGCTTTTTCCACAAACGGTACCCTGGTTGAGGTCGGAAGACTGCCTATTTCCCAGGCTGAGGGTTGCTGGTTCGATCCGGAATAGATTTAATCACATTTGTTGGATTTTTTTTGTAAATTTCAGCATTCGTTTTTTGTGTTCACCAATTACTCCACCACCAACATTCGGCTTCTTTCTCCTATTTTGCAGACGGTAGCCTGAATAAGGTCAGAAACTGTCCGTCTCTGAGTCAGAAGATTGCTGGTCCAATCCTGCTGTAAACGCTCAACTTATTTCAACATTCAGTCCGCTGTTTTGTGTCCATCAATTACTCCACCACTAACATTCTGCTATTTCCCCATACTGTAGCCTGGTTCAAGTCGGGAGACTGTCTATTTCCCAGCCTGGTGGTTGCTGGTTCGATCCTGCTGTAATTGTTCAATTTATTTCAACATTCAGTCTGCCCTTTTAGTGTCCACCAACTACTCCACCACTTACATTCTTCTAATTCTGCATATAGTAGCCTGGCTCAGGTTGGAGATTAGCCATCTACCAGACTGACGATTGCTGGTTCGATCCTGCTGTAATCGCTCAACTTATTTGTTCGACTTATTTCAACATTCAGCCTACCGTTTTTGTAACATTGTGCTTTGTCCGCATACGGTAACCTGGTTCAGGTCGGAAGACTGGCTATTTCCCAGCCTGATGGTTGCTGGTTCGATCCTGAATAGATATCAACACATTTCGTGGGTATTTCGCTAAACTTCAGCATGCCGACTGCTGGGAAATCAATGAAAACATCGATACCGCAACGTAAACCACCGTAGGATCGCGCGTTGTCGCCGCGGGGCACGGGGTTGTTTTACGTGATCGCCGCAAAGACCCAATCCGGCATTCCCGATACCACCGCCCGGGCGCTATCATAAATTAGACTCAGGAGACCTCCGCACCTCATCTCCCGCTAAGCGTTGATGGGAGGAGCCAACTGGGGGGCCTGCATGGCAGAGAAAGGTGGAGATAAGCAAGCATGGCCCACGTACGGATCGCCGGGTCAATACCTCCCTCTGCCTCATTTAGAGCACAGCCCGTCATTACGCAGCCGGGGTTGCCGCTTGGAAAGAAACCCCGAGCCATGAGATGCGGCGGCGAGATATTGATTTGCATCGCAGCCCTTCTTTTATTCCATCAAGAAGAACATGAGCGCAGCATCTTGCCATCTTGCCTCGGTGCCGTGCGAAGACAGAGTGCGGATCACTCGGGCGATTGTATTTTTTGCCCTGGGGTGGGATGGGGGGAGGAGGTTCTTATCCAGACAGATAATGCAGCCGAGGCCTTTTGCCGCCATGATCCAACATCAAACTTAGCATGACCACATTTTCATTAGCGAAGACCATCACACTTGACAGTTATAACACATTTACAAATGCAACATGGACGCAATTATAAGAATAAGGTCATATTAAATGTTTAATATAATTCCATCGATGTGTTCCTTTTGTATTAATTAAAACTTGATTAACGCTCAAATTATCACAAGAAAATTTTATACTGATAATAAAACGAAATGCAATCTATTTAAAGACACACACATGTATTTTGTTAATTTCCAATGGTGAAAAATGTATTTAAATAGTCTGGACCCCTCAAATATCGCAATTCGTGCATTGCAGTTAAGTGATTCCAGACCACAAAATGGAGTATTTTTGTAGTTATGGCATAGAAACGCTGTTTTAAACCTTCTAAATACGGTTTTTAACATTATTAACATTATTAGAGCCCTCTGGACATAGAATAACAACCCTATCGTCATCTTTACACTCTTATTACCCAAAATAGTAGACATAATAAGAGAAAATAAGTCATACAAAACATAGACAACCTGGTAATGGCTTTGTAAATATGTTTTTTTAACATTATTAGAGCTCTCTATACTTGAACTAACACCCCTATAGTCACAATGACACTGATAATACCCAATATAGTAGACACACTAAGAGAAAATAAGACATATAAGACATAGAAAACCTGTTTACGACCTCGAAAATGTGCTTTTTAACATTATGAAAGCCCCCTACACATGACATAACACCCCTATAGTCACGTTAACACTTCTAATACCCAAAATAGTAGACATAATAAGAGAAAATAAGTCATACAAAACATAGACAACCTGGTAATGGCTTTGTAAATATGTTTTTTTAACATTATTAGAGCTCTCTATACTTGAACTAACACCCCTATAGTCACAATGACACTGATAATACCCAATATAGTAGACACACTAAGAGAAAATAAGACATATAAGACATAGAAAACCTGTTTACGACCTCGAAAATGTGCTTTTTAACATTATGAAAGCCCCCTACACATGACATAACACCCCTATAGTCACGTTAACACTTCTAATACCCAAAATAGTAGACATAATAAGAGAAAATAAGTCATACAAAACATAGACAACCTGGTAATGGCTTTGTAAATATGTTTTTTTAACATTATTAGAGCTCTCTATACTTGAACTAACACCCCTATAGTCACAATGACACTGATAATACCCAATATAGTAGACACACTAAGAGAAAATAAGACATATAAGACATAGAAAACCTGTTTACGACCTCGAAAATGTGCTTTTTAACATTATGAAAGCCCCCTACACATGACATAACACCCCTATAGTCACGTTAACACTTCTAATACCCAATATAGTAGACATAATAAGATAAAATAAGACATACAAAACTCTCAAAAGGAACTGTTTTCTCTCGTTGATGACGACGAAGCGTCCGGGACACATGGACAATCCTGATCCTCCGTGAATCACAACCTTACCGTGGTGGAGGGGTTTGAGTGCCCGAGTTGTCGGGGGCTTTATGCCCCTGGTAGGGTCTTTCAAGTAAAACAGGTTCTAGGTGACGGGCCAGAGCCAGTGATTCAGAATACCCTTATAGTTAAAACTAAGAGTAGTGACCGCGCCTCGCCCGGACGTGGGACACCGAGGCCTCACCCTGGAGCCAGGCCTGGGGGAGAGGCTCGCAGGCAAGCGCCTGGTGCCCAGCCCTTCACCCATGGGGCCTGGCCGGATCCAGCCCGAAGAAGCAACACGGGACCCACCACCTGCAAGGGGAAGCATAAGGGTCCGGGGCCATGCAACTTGGGCAGTGGTCGAGGGCGGGTGTCCGGGCGACCTGGTCTTCGGCAGCCAAATCTGGTTCTTGGGACATGGAATGTCACTTCTGTGGTGGGGAAGGAGCCTAAGCTTGTGGAAGAGTCGGAGACATTCCGACTAGATATAATTGGACTCACCTCAACCCTCAGTTTGGACTCCAACCAAATTCCTTGAGAGGGGCTTGACCTTGTTCTACTCTGGAGATTGACTTCGACTGAGAATATAGTTGGTCGGTGGAAAGAATACTTGGAGGCCCTTCTCAATCCCACTGACATGCCTTCCGTAGAGGAAGCAGAGTCTGAGGATACGTACGTGGACAGTTCTATCCCCGTGGCTGAGGTAATTGGGGTAGTTAAATCACTCCCCACCGGCAAGGCTCCGGGGGTAGACGAGTTTCGCCCTGAATTTCCAAGGCTCTGGATGTTGGGGGACTGTCTTGGCTGACACGCCTCTTCAACATCGCATGGAAGTCGGGAACAGTACCTCTGGACTGGCAGACTCAGTGGTGGACCCCATTTTTAAAAAGGGTGACCGGAGGGTGTGTTCCAACTATAGGGGGATCACACTCCTCAGCCTCCCTGGGAAAGTCTACTACAGGGTGCTGGAGAGAAGGGTACGATAGTTAGTCGAACCTCGGTTACAGGAGCTGCAATGGGGTTTTCGTCTCGGTCGTGGAACACTGGACCAGCTCTACACCCTTGCAAGGGTAGGGAGGGTTGCAAGGGTTGGGAGGAACGGTGTTTCGGGCATGCCCAGTCGTGAGAAGGACCCCGGGAAGACGTAGGACACGCTGGAGGGACTATGTCTCACAGCTGGCCTGGGAACACCTTGGTGTTCTCCCGGTGAAGATGGAAGAGGTCGCTGGGCACCGGGAAGTCTGGAGTCTGGACTTCCCTACTGAAGCTGCTGCCCCCGCAACTCGGACCCGGATAGGCGGAGGAAAATGGAATGGTTTGAAACCTTATTACAATCCTTTAGACCTGAATGAACGCCCCTATAGTAACCTTGACAGTACCCAATATAGTAGACATTACAAGATAAATTAAGACAGAAAATAAGACAGAAAATCTGTTCTAATTTAACCACAAAACGTATTTATGACCCTCTAAATACGTTTTTTATCTTATTATTTCTACTCTATTAGGTAATAGGAGTGTAAAGGTGACTATAGGGGTGTTACATAATGTCTAGAGGGCTCCAATGATGTGAAAAAAGAGCATTGATAAGTAGTTGAAATAGCATGGATAAATGATCGATAAATGGTTGGAATAGCATTGATAAATGATTGAAATAACATTGATAAATGGTTGAAATAGCATTGATAAATTATCGATAAATTGTTGAAATAGCATTGATAAATGTTTCAAATATCATGGATAAATGGTTAAAAGAGCATTGATAATTGATCAATAAATGGTTGAAATAGCATCGATTAGTGATTGAAATAACATTCATAAGTGGTTGAAATAGCATTGATAAATGGTTGAAATAGCATTGATAAATGATTGATAAATGGTTGCAATAGCATTGATAAATAATCAATAAATGGTTGAACTATCATGGATAAATGGTTGAAATAGCATTGATAAATAATCAATAAATGGTTGGAATAGCATTGATAAATGTTTCAAATATCATGGATAAATGGTTGAAATAGCATTGATAAATAATCAATAAATGGTTGAAATATCATGGATAAATGGTTGAAATATCATGGATAAATGGTTGAAATATCATGGATAAATGGTTTAAATAGTGTTGATAAATAATCAATAAATGGTTGAAATATCATGGATAAATGGTTGGAATAGCATGGATAAATAATCAATAACGCAAGGTTCCTCTGCCGTGCGGCTTTGCGTCACACTTGGATGGGAAGTTACACGGCATTCATTCCCAGTCCTCGTCCCCGCCGGGACTTCTCTGGCTGATGAGCTCGCCAGGAAGGGGGGTCTTTGAAAAGATGTGTTCATTAGCGCACTTGGCAAGACTTTCAAGGGATGCGCTTGCACTGCAGGGACACAGAAGCTTTACTCACACAGCTTTTTGGCGGGACTTTTTTGGGGTTCTTGCACACAAAACCCGCCATGATCAACATCATTTCCTCCGTCACGCCTAAAAAGCTTTTCATTGCTGCTGGTTGGATGGACCTGATCGCGAATGCACTATTTTGCAACAAGTACCCCAATAAGGGCAATTTTTTCCCCAAAGTTTGACCTGCGTGGCAGTTGACTACCACCACTTGGAGCAGGGGCTCTAAACTGGTCTCATACTGGGACGCTTATTTTGCTATGGTCACCTTTACTGAGATCATTTTTACTTGATTTTTTTTTTCAAGATTTTTTTACACTTTTATTTAAGTCGATTTAAATTTTTTTTTTATAATTGTTTACAAGTTTATTCAAGTCATTTTTATTTTATTTATTTGTAAGGATTTTTGACACTTTTTTTGAGTCATTTTTAATGTATTTTTCATAATTCTTTACACTTTTATTTAGGGTCAATTTAATTAATTTTTTTATAATTATTTACACTTTTATCTGTCACTTTTATTTGATTTATTTGCAATATTTTTACACTTTTATTTGAGTCATTTTTATTTAATTTTAAAAATATTTTTTTACTTTTATTTAAGTAATTTTTGTTACATTTTTAAAAACATTTTTACACTTTTATTTAACTGATTTTTATTTGTTTTTATACTTTTTTACGTTTTTATTTAAGTCATTTTTATTTGATTTATTTTTAAAGATTCTTTTACACTTTTATTTGTCATTTTTATGTATTTTTTCATATTTCTTTACAATTTTATTTAAGTCAATTTAATTTATTTTTCATATTTTTTTACACTTTTATTCAAGTCATTTTTATTTCATTTTTTACTTTTTTTTGCACTTTTATTTACAAATTTGTATTCATTTTTTAAAAATAATGTTACACTTTTATTTAACTCATTATTATTTTTTTAAAATATTTTTAACACTTTTATTTAACTCATTTTTATTAAATTAAAAAAAAATGTTACACTTTTATTGAACTCTTTTTTTTTTTAATATATTTTTTTATACTTTTGTTTAAGTCATTTTTATAGTATTTATTTTTAATACCTTTTTACAGTTTTGTTCATTTTCTATACCGCTTATCCTCATTAGGGTCGCGGTTATGCTGGAGCCTATCCCAGCTGACTTCGGGCAGGAGGCGAGCTTTTTTACAGTTTAATATTTTTGGGTAATGTTTTTTTACACTTTTAAGTAAGTTCTTTTTATTTTATAATGTAAGTATTTCATGTATATATATATATATAGATGTTTTTTGTAAATTGACAATGTGATCTTTTGGGACACATAAGTAGAGTTTGTGCCCAAAGTGCATTTTAGAGAACATCTTTAAAGCATTTTGTCAAGAAAACGAGCACCACCATAACGGCATGCATGCACATTATGTGCAAATTACAATTTAACGTCAAAATTGCACATTACATTAGAACACAAAAGCACATATTTCACTTATTTACGTTTGAGCCAGTAGAAGCTGGTGCTTCTAGCCAACTATGGTGCGTTCAAGGAGCGCTGAAGGTGCGAAATCCCATGCTTGAGAAAAAAAATCAGCAAAGCATAAAGACATAAACATCTGACAGTGTTACACGTATTTGACGCGTATTATTGCGTATTTAAAAATTATTACCAACTTATGGGGAATGAGGTGAATTTCCTGCAAAAAAAATTATTTTTCTTTAAATTGTTTGACCAAAAAAATCCTCCAAATAAAATAAAATAAAATTCAATAAAATAAATTAAATTCAATTAAATTATATCCTTTTCAATGCCTAAAAATTATATAAAGAGAGAATGTAATAATAATAATAATAATAATTTTGATTATCAATATTAATAGGTAATGTAGAGTTGGGGTACTTAATTATTAAATTGAATGTAATTAAAATCAAATTTATTAAAAATAAAATACAACTAAATTTAATTAAATTATTTCAAATAAAATTAAATTTATTAAAAATAAAATACAACTAAATAAAATTAAATTCACTTCAATTCATTCATTTTCTATGCCTAAAAATTATATATAGAGAGAATGTAATAATAGTAATAATAATAATTGTAATTATTGTTATTAATAGATTATGGAGCGTCAGGGTACTCAGTTAGTAAATTCAATGTAATTAAAATTAAATGTATTATAAATAAAATCAAATAAAATTACGTTTTATGTGTTTGATACACAGTATTCTTAATTATCATTGGTTACTCGCTTTTTTTTTTTTTTGGAGGGGAAAAGCGCATACGGGCGTGTTTTCACGTGAATAAATATGAAAAATGACATTCTTTTGAGAATAAAAATAGCCTGGAAAAATATGTCAAGGGTAAAAAAACAAAAAAGAGAAAAAGTTTTTTGTGCATTTTGAAAAGTAGATAGCAATCATTTGTAAGCCCCCCGGTTGGACGCCGGCTACCCTCTGCAGTTGAGTAAATAACCGCCCTGCCGGTGGCAATGGAGCGGCCAAAGGGGGTTAACGGGGGTGGTCGCACCTCATTATAGGGCGTCTGCTCCGAGTCACCTTCCCGGAGGTGCGGAACGCGCCATGAACAAAACATGCGGTGATGGATCGCACCGCATGATCCGATCCAGGAACATCTACAGCCCGATATGGTGTGGAGATCAGAGGAATGAGCAAAACGAGGACGTCACATACCAGCTCCGTGGTCATGTTCTGCTGAGTTGTGGCGATCATCGCGTCGTCTTCCCTCCAAAAGCGCCGCAGCTCCTCCTGTGCGTGTGCGTGCGCGTGCGTGTGCGTGCGCGTGCGTGCGCCTCAAAGGGCGGCGAGCATCAACCTATCTGCACTGCTGTCTCCTCCACGCTCCGCTTCTTGCAAGTTTTCCTTCTCCGGTTCCTCACTCGGATGCTGATGATGCTGATGGTGTGTTCCGCACCCCCCCACACACACACCCTCCGCCCCCTCCTCACCGACTCTTCTTCTTCTTCTTTCCCCACAATCCCCTCATCGATCTGCACCCAAATGACTGTCACGTGATGGTAAAGTCCATATCGATTTTTGATCGGATATTGATCAGGGGGGAGGGGCGGGGCGCGCTCCGCGTCGGGCTCAAATGGGCTAAAGCGGGGGTCTCAAACTGGCGGCCCGCGGGCCATTAGCAGCTCGAGTTGTGTATAAATGGCCCTTTTTACACCGTTGTGTGCGGAGCTGACGAACCGACCAATCACGGTGGGGGATATGGCTCTCAGGGGCGTGACATCGACCGGGCTCGATGCAAGCAGAGAAACATTTCTCAGCGAGTGAAAAACTGATCATTATTACGAGTTTGGCACACAACGTCTTTACACCAGTGTCCTTCTTTATTTTATTTTGTGTTAAGAAATTTAAAGAAGACGGGAATGCCATTTCTGACTTTTCCAGTCCCCTACTGAGTAAAATCCAGGCTAGCACGGGTGATACTAACGCCATACTGTGATACTACACGTCTGGTAGAACTGAAGAAGGTGTGCATCTCATATCATAGCACACAGAATTCAATGAATTATGAATTTATAATGAATTTACTTGAAACCCTGAAGATTTCCAATATAGCCCCACTTTGAACGTGGCGGTTTTTCAAAAAGTAAATAGTGGCAGCTCTCCTGCAGTTTAAAAAAAAATGCAAATTTCAGCATATCTTGGCCTAAATTAAGCATCGGCATGCATAAAAATTGCTACATGGACAATCTAATGAGCTAAAATACAAGCGCAATGAAAATTGTGAGTGTAGTATTCTACATTGGCCACCGGGTGTCAGTAATTGACGTCATCCCCAGATCAATGAGTCTGAGAACTTGGTGCAAGATCCTGATCTATTTCTCTATGTCCAGACAGGAATAGTTTGCCTCTTTAGTGCAGTCAAAACAATAATTTATAAATAAAAACGGCCTATTTTTGGACGGAAACATATTTTTTGCATTTTTTGCATCAATTGTTTTTTTGGGAAAAAAACCCCAATTGAAATAAAATGAAAAAAAATGTGGCAAGATTTGTGAATTTTTTGGCTCCCCCCCAAATTGTTTTTTAGATTTGGGTTTTTTTCGAGCAAAAAAAAAACAACAACATTTTTTTGAGGCTCCAAGTTGCAAGGGCAGCAGTCTTAGTAGGAAAGTCCAGACTTCCCGGTCTCCGGCGACCTCTTCCAGCTCCACCGGGAGGACACCAAGGCGTTCCCAGGCCAGCTGTGAGACATAGTCCCTCCAGCGTGTCCTAGGTCTTCCCGGGGGCCTTCCCCCGGCTGGGCATGCCCGAAACACCTCACCAAGGAGGCGCCCGGGAAGCATCTGGACGAGATGCCCGAGCCACCTCAACTGGCTCCTCTCGATGTGAAGGAGCAGCGGCTCTACTCTGAGCTCCTCCCGGATGGCCGAGCTCCTCACCCTATCTCTTAGGGTGATTCCAGCCACCCTACGGAGGGAACTCATTTCCGCCGCTTGTATCCACGATCTCATTCTTTGGGTCATGATCCATAACTCATGACCATAGGTGAGGGTGGGAACGTAGATCGATCGGTAAACAGAGAGCTTTGCCTTCCGGCTCAGCTCTCTCTTCACCACGACGGTCCGGTACAGCGACCGCATTACTGCAGATGCTGCACCGATCCGTCTGTCGATCTCACGCTCCAACCTTCCCTCACTCGTGAACAAGAACCCGAGATACTTGAACTCCTCCACCTGAGGCAAGACCTCACTCCCAACCCGGAGGGTACAGTCCACCCGTTTCCGACTGAGAACCATGGCCTCGGATTTGGAGGTGCTGAGTCTCATCCCAGAAGCTTCACACTCAGCTGCAAACCGCTCCAGTAAACGCTGAAGGTCACAGCCTGATGAGGCCATAAGGACCACATCGTCTGCAAATAGCAGAGACGAGATCCTAANAACAGCAGAGATGAGATCCTAAGGTCACCAAGCTGGACTCCCTCAACACCTTGACTGGGCCTAGAAATTCTGTCCATGAAGATTATGAACAGAATCGGTGACAAAGGGCAGCGTTGGCGGAGGCCAACGTTCACCGGAAACAAGCTCGACTTACTGCTGGCAATGCCAACCAGGCTCCTGCTTCGATTGTACAAGGACCGAATGGCACGTAGTAGCGGACCACCAATTCCGTACTTCCAGAGTACCCCCACAGGACACCACGAGGGACACGGTCCAATGCCTTTTCCAGGTCTACAAAGCACATGTTTACTGTTTGGGCAAACTCCCACATGCACTCCAGTACCCTTGCAAGGGTGTAGAGCTGGTCCAGTGTTCCAGAACCCGGAACGAAAAAAAACACATTGCAAACCCTGTAATCGAGTTTCGACTAACGATCATACCCTTCTCTCCAGCACCCTGGAGTAGACTTTCCCAGGAAGGCTGAGGAGTGTGATCCCCCTATAGTTGGAACACACCCTCCGGTCACCCTTTTTAAAAATGGGGACCACCACCTCGGTCTGCTAGTCCAGAGGTACTGTTCCCGACTTCCATGCAATGTTGTAGAGGCGTGTCAACCAACACAGTCCTCCAACATCCAGAGCCTTGAGAAATTCAGGGCGAAACTCGTCCACCCCGGAGCCTTGCCATTGGGGAGGGTTTTAACTAGCCCAAATACCTCAGCCACGGTGATAGAACTGTCCACGTACGTGTCCTCAGACTCTGCTTTCTCTACGGAAGGCATGTCATTCGGATTGAGAAGGGCTTCAAAGTATTCCTTCAACCGAACAACTCTATCCTCAGTCGAGGTCAGCAAGCCCCCGTCCCCACTGTAAACATTGTGAACTGCGAACTGCTTCCCCTTTCTGAGGTGTCGGACGGTTTGCCAGAACCTCTTCGAGGCCGACCGAAAGTCGTGCTCCATAGCCTCACCGAACTCCTCCCACACCCGAGTTTTGGACTTCGACTGGCTGGCTCAACAACGGAGGCACGGAATACGGCCCATTCGGACTCAATATCCCGGTCCTCCCTTGAGATGCAGGTGAAGCTCTGCGGGAGATGAGAGTTGAAGGCTCTGCCAGAGATTCCCAGCAGACTCTCACTACATGTTTGGGTCTACCAGGTCTGTCCGGCATCCTTCCCCGCCATCTATTCCAACTCATCACCAGGTGGTGGTCAGTTGACAGCTCAGCCCCTCTTTTCACTCCCGTGTCCAGAACATGCGGACGCAGGTCTGATGACACGATCACAAAGTCTATCATAGACCTGCGACCTAGGGTGTCCTGGTGCCAAGTGCACCTATGGACATCCTTATGTTCAAACATGGTGTTTGTTATGGACCAACTGTGGTTCGCCCAGAAGTCCAGCAACAACACACCACACGGGTTCAGATCAGGGAGGCCTTTCCTCCCAACCACGCCCCTCCAAGTCATACTGTCATTGCCCACAATGGCCGTTAAAGTCTCCCAGTAGAACTACAGAGTCACCAGCTAGGGTGCTCTCCAGAACCCCTCTGATAGACTCCAAAGAGGCTGTGTACTCGGAACTGCCGTTCAGCACGTACGCACTAACCAAAGTCAGGAACCTTTCCCCAGCCCGAAGGCGTAGGGAAAAAACCCTCTCGTTTACTGGGGAGGACTCCAGCACGAAGCCACCAAGCCGGGGGGCTAATAATAAGCCCACACCAGCTCGCCGCCTCTCCCCTGCAGCAACTCCAGAGAAAAACAAGGTCCAGCCCCTCTCAAGGAATTTGGTTCCGGGGCCTAAACTCTTGGTTGAGGTGATTCCAACTATACCTAGTCGGAATCTCTCCGCCTCTTCCACAAGCTCGGGCTCCTTCCCCACCAGAGAAGTGACATTCCATGTCCCAAGAACCAGATTTGGCCGCCGAAGACCAGGTCGCCCGGACACCCGCCCTCGACCGCTGCCCAAATCCCATTGCACCGGACCCTTATGCTTGCCAATGCACGTGGTGGGTCTGCGGGGGGGAGTTCCCATGTTGCTTTTTTAGCTGGCCCCGACCAGGCCCCACGGGTGAACCACCAGCTGGTCGCCTATGAGCCCCTCCCCCAGGCCTGGCTCCAGAGTGAGGGGTTGTTTGAGGCAAAAGGTAAAATACAATTGTTAAAAATATATGTATATATTTTTTTATAAATACTCGCGACCCTAATGAGGATAAGCGGCATAGAAAATGAATGAATGAAAGAATATATTATTATACATACTGTATAGGGTATATATTTATATATATGTACACATACAATCAAAAAATGTAATTTAATTCTTGCATTTTTTTAATGACAGAAAAAAATCACAAAAAATTGCTAATTTATTTTGGTTTTTTCGTCAAGAAAAAAATCTCAAAAAACATTTTTCGCCCCAAAATGCGCAGTTTTTCACCGCAGAAGACACATCTCATTCCCATATTTATGAATTCATCTTTACGAGCGATGCAAATATTTGCAAATATAACCAAACCTGGGTGGGGGTCACGAATCCGTTCCGAAAGGTCAGACTCTAACCAAAACGTATGAAAACCAAAGCAGTTTTTCCCAAATATTAGGGAATGGGGAACTTGTCTAAATGGGACAGCTGAATGTAAACTCAGAAGCTAAAATGGATTTATACATTTTGTGCGTACCCTGTTGGTATTGATCAGGTATTGATTAGCTAAGGACAGAAGAATACTAAACTTGCAGTGCAGGCGGGGGGCTCCATGCTGCACGCCATTACATGAGGTGTTTGGCTCAAACGGGCTAAAGTGAGGTAATTTAACTGCATGGGTGATTTAGAGAGGGAACTGACACATCACCGCCGCCGCAGCACACGGCGGGGAGGCTGCAGATCCCCGTGGTCGTTAATCAGGATGAAATGCTTTCTCTACTTCCCCTTCATGAATTTGCATTAAAGCGTCACCCGCGTGCCTCGTCATCGATCCTAACGCATGGTGTATGTTTCTTAAAATCATATTTAATTTTTCCACCAGCATGTTTTGGCAACTCATTCCCCACCACCTAATTGAAGCGCGCGGCGGTGCTTTTACTTTGGCGGCGCAAACCGGAAGCGCGTTTTCCGTCGGGTTCCGTTATGACGTGGCAAGCACGTGACTGGAGCGGAGGTCTTCGTTCATTGGCCAGCGGCAGAATTTGAAACGAAGGCGAGGCAACTCCAAGGCGGTCTCATTGCGGGGAAAAGGACCTTTTAAAGCGCGAAGCGCGAGTGGAATTGAATCTCATTTTAAAGCACTCGTCGTCGGATAGTCGTCTTGTGGTCACCCGGAAAGGGGTAGGTAAATGTATAGCGTTTTAGCTAGCGTGTGAGGCCACTGTTAGCATCTGCCGTCTTACGAACAGAACTTAACCGTCGCGTCGTCAGCATCTTTTTTGAGACGTTCGCTTGTGAGGTAAGAATACGATAAAATTTGATTTACCGGCTTTCAATGTTAGCTAGCCTACATAAACGACATGTCGCGGCCGCCCCACCCAATTCAAACGTATGATAACTTGTATTTTTTCGTAGAAAAACAACGTCGATTATTCTTAGGTTTCTTTCCCCACGCGGGCACTTGTTACTAGGTAGAAATAATTGGTGCCTGATTGGCCAACAAATAAACGAGTAGCCACGCCCACTAATCTGGAAACCGGAAGTGATGCACAACAAATAAATGTACTTTTTCACTTAAAAAAACAACTTTCATTTGTTTACACTTTTTAAATTAATGAATTAACTAGAAAATAGAATTTACAGTATGGTAGCCATCTGTTTTTAAAAGTGGTCCATCTTGTAGCACTTAATGCTAGGTAGAAAAAATTGGTGCCTGATTGGCTAACAAATAAACGAGTAGCCACGCCCACTGGTCGGTTGGCAACCGGAAGTGATACACAACAAAGAAATGTACTTTTTCACTTCCAAAGAAACCTCATTTATTTACACTTTTTAAATTAATGAGATAACTACATAATAGAACGTAGAGTATGGTAGCCATCTGTCTCTAAAAGCCGCCCATCTTGTTGCACTTGTTGCTAGGTAGACATTATTAATGCCTGATTGGCTAACAATTAAACGAGTAGCCACGCCCACTAGTCTTTCAGGAAACCAGACGTGATACATAACAAAGGAATCTACTTTGACTTATTTATTTACACATTTTTTAAAAATGAATTAAATAACTGCACAATAAAAATCATAATTTGGTAGCCATCGGTCATTAAAAATCATCCATCTTGTAGCACTTGTTGCTGGGTAGAAATTATCGGTGCCCGATTGGCTAACAAATAAACGAGTAGCCACGCCCACAAGTCTTTCAGGAAACCAGACGTGATACATAACAAAATAATCTAGTTTTTTACTTTCACTTGTTTATTTATTTACACATTTTTTTTAATGAATTAAATATCTGCACAATAAAAAGCATAGTTTGGTAGCCATCGGTCATTATAAGTCGTCCATCTTGTAGCACTTGTTGCTGGGTAGAAATTATTGGTGCCCGATTGGCCAACAAGTAGTCCACTAGTCTTTCAGGAATCCAGACGTGATGCACAACAAAGAAATTTGCTTTTGTTTGTTTATTTACCCTTGAACTAACTAAAGTCGTCCATCTTGTAGACGTGGTAACTCCCCTTTTATTTATTTTTCCTACAGCATCATGGAGAACGCCGTGCTGAGTCTCCAGGGTTTATACGAGAAGATGCGGACTCAAGTGGATGCGCTCAACGAGGGCATTGAACCCAGTGAGTACTTTGGTTCTTGGACTTGAACCCGTTTTTATCACAGTCCAAACAGATGCTTGAGAGTCGCCTTCTCCCCTCTCCCTCCAGACTTCATTCACATGGCCCAGAATTTCGACGACTGCCGCCGCAAGTGGCTCAACACGGAGCTGGAGCTGGGATCCTGCAAGGAGATCCTCACCAAAACCGAGGCCGAGAGGAGCGCCCTGGAGGTCAAGCTGAAGCACGCCCGCAACCAAGTGGACGTGGAGATGCGGCGCCGGCAGAAAGCGGAGGCCGACTGCGAGAAGATGGTGTGTGTGTGTGTGACGTGTCCAATGTGTGTGTGTGTGTGGACGTGTTTTGATGGTTGGGCATCTATTGGGTGCAGGACCGGCAGATGCAGTTGATAAAGGACCTCCTGACCAGCGAGGGCTCCTCCAACAGCATTCAGCTTAGCGCCGAGCAGCGCTCCGCTCTGGCCTTCCTCAACCCAAACTGCCAGGGAGTGTCCACGCTGAACACGAGCAAAAGGTGACGATCACACACTTGCAACAAAGAAAAAGTCTTGGTGTTCGTTTACCAGCGACATCTCCACCCAGCACATTATGGCGCAATTCCTGGATTTTAGATTTGGGAGCGGTGGTTTATTTGTTGTTTTGGTAGATTTTTTTTGAAGTTCCTATGTTGGGACTTCAATATCTTACATTTAAAAAAAGCTGATTGAGAGTACTCCAGGTCCACTCCATCAAAGGCAAGCTTTGAGTCCGATGAAGAGGTGCAGATCTTTGCGAAATTTCCCGGCCTGCTCTGTGATCAGGGCCAGTCGGCAAAGTGCCAAAATGGCGTGTGTCCCGGCAAAAGAGACGCTGCTCTTTAATGCGGTCCAAATGCCAGCATTTCAAGAAATGCTGCAAAGGTTTGAAAGACGGCACGAATGGCCTGTGAGGAAATGCATGTCGCGAACGGCGATTCCACAACTGGACTTCTCCTGCAAGTCATCTCAAGATCTCGTCTCGTGGACCCAATCTCGTGCATCCTCTCGTGAGTTGGGTGTCTCGTGTCACCCCTAGTTTGGGGCGCACAAGTGTAGAGTACAAGTAAAAACAAGGTAATATTAATGATACACAAGTTATATGCACTATTTACGTGTGTACGTGTCGAACAAGCCACAGGTTTATTGCACGGTTGTTGTACGGGATCTGCAGACCTGCAATGCCTTTCCTTCACACACTTCATCCTGTCACTAATGGAGCTCCTTAGTGCAGTGAGTGTGTGCTGGAGGACCGCTTGGCTGTCAACCCCTTCTAGCTCACCTCCTCCAATAAAACGGCGTCGCATTTGAGCGAGCTCATGCTCTTAATCGGGTTCTAGGGAGGCCTTTTACTCGTAGAACGTCACGGAAATGTACCGTCTGCATAGCAGCCGGCCTTTGAACCCACATATGCGCCGATAAATGACAAATTGTCCCTCTTTTTTGGTTTGTTTCACCCAAATCCTACTTTGTCCAGACTGACCACCATAGACGAGTCGGGCTCCATCCTGTCTGATATCAGCTACGATGACTCTGTCGTAAGTATCCTTCCGTTTTAACGAGTCGGTGTTTGTGGTATCAACAACCATCTTGCCGGCCTGCAACAGGACTGGGACGCCTCCAATGTGAAAATGCGCCTCAGGAAGCGTGAAAAGAGGGTAAGTTTAGTGCTGGCCGCCTCTCGCTTAGTCTTGTCACGCTTGTCTGAGGGGGTTATGTATTTCAGCGCTCGTCCAGGCATCACGTGGACGGCCCGCCGGTGGCCTCTAAGAGATCTCGGTCAACAGGCAAAATCTCCAACAAGGTAAGCTCAGTTGAGTGACGGCGCCCTCTGCTGGGTTTATAGATCATAATCGATGAAATACATGTGTGTGTGTGTGTATATATATGTGTGTGTCTGTATGTGAATGCGTGTGTGTGTATATGTATATATGAATATAAATATGGGAATCATAATCCCATATTTCATCAAACCTCAAGCAACGCTACGTTTCGTTTTGTTTGATAGGAGAACGAGGCCCTCGTGACCACCACCACAGTGACCGTCCCCGCTGACGGCGGACCCGTTGAAGCCGTCTCTACCATCGAGACCATTCCCTACTGGACCCGTAGCCGGAGACAGACTGGTAAGCTCTCTGCCACATGTCACCGACCCAATACCTCATTTCCTACCAACATTGCCGCCAATCCGGTGTCATTGCTTTGAGGGGAAATTCTCTATAAGAACAAATTCAATAAGATTATTATTATTAGTAGTATTATAATGAATGATAATAATAGTTATCATTATTATAATACACATAACATGACAAATATATACAAAATGTATTGAGAATGATAATTATAACAAAAATACACTTGCAAATTGGTTTTAAATATATTTTTCATTTTAGTGTATTACTTTAAAGTAAAATTCTAATATTCAGCAAAATTGTAATATAAATAAGGACAGTTAACCATTAACAATCATATCTTATTTAGTTTAGTCGCTAGAATTCTTACTCATAAAATTTTGTATTTTGATATTAATTTGAGGGGAATTTATTAAAACTCATTCAGTAAAATTATGATACACAACATTAAAATTATTACAAGAAATACAAAATATGAGTTTTTTTGTAGTTATATTTTGCAGTTGGAGTGTCGTGTGGTGGAAAACATTATTTAAAAAAATAAACAAACCCATATTCAGTAAAATGACATTTTACGACGTAACAAAAAGGATGACAAATATTACTCAGTAAAATGATGATTATGTTATAATAGAGAAATTAATCGTTATCACTTAAAAATCAGGTTTTTTTTAATAGTGATATTTTGCAATATGTGTGCCATTAATTTGGAGATGAAATTATTTAATAAATAACAATAATAAAATATAAATATATATAATTATAATACATAACAGAAATAGTAATGAAAAATATATTATAAAGTAAAATTAGAATTAATATAATATGACTTTTTTATATATTGCAATATGTGTGCCATTACTTTGGAGAAAAATGCATTAATATCGTTTTAAAAATAAAATATGCATGATTAAATATTAATAATTAAGAATAATAACTATTAAAAATGAAATTGTAAAACACAGCATAACAAAAATAGTGACGAAAAGTTAATTTTAATATAATTAATTGAATTAATGGAAAATATGAGGTTTTTAGTAGTTACATTTTGAAATTTGAGAATATTAAACAAAAACCATATTTAAAAAAATAAAAACTATGAACATGACAAAAATCCATCCATCCATTTGCTATACCGCTTGTCCTCATTAGTGTATGCTGGATCCTATCCCAGTTGACTTTGGGCGGGAGGCGGGGTACTGGCTGGACTGGTTGCCAGTCCATGACAAATATAATAAATACATATACATATATATAATAATAATTACCTATTCATATATTACTTAGCACAATTATAATTGTATTCATGGTAAATGAGTTTAACATATTTTTTATGTCTAACTTAAACGAATGCGTAGTTAAAGTACCAAAAATTCAAATCAAAATATGAACATGTGACGGCGATGAGGAAATGAGGTCCAGAAGGTGAAAGTGGAACAATTGCGTCCGTGTCCGACTCAGCTGCCACCGATTGGGACTCAACGTCCGTCACGTCGGAGGATGTCTTCAAGCTGCCCGGCAAGCCCGACGCGGACAAAAGAACCGAGGCCAGCACGCCGCAGAAAAACGACGGCGTCCGTCACCATGAGTTTGTCTCCAAAACGGTACGCGCGCTTTGGTTCCGCCTGTCAGTTACACCACGCGTGCGTAACACACTCAAAGGATCGTGCGTCCCCTTTTTTGTCCTCCCCAGGTCATCAAGCCGGAGTCCTGCGTGCCGTGCGGCAAGAGGATCAAATTCGGCAAGATCGCCCTCAGGTGCCGCGACTGCCGCGTGATCGCCCACCCGGAATGTCGCGAGCGCTGCCCCCTGCCGTGCATCCCCAGCCTGGGAGCCACGCCCGTGAAAATCGGCGAGGTGAGGTTGGACCCCCCCCCTCCGAAGCGGCTTTTTCAACGGCTGACCTTTCGTCTCCGCGTCCAGGGCGTGCTTGCTGACTACGTCCCCGACGTTTCGCCCAAGATCCCCCCTCTGGTGGTCCACTGCGTGGGTGAAATCGAGCAGCGAGGGATGCGTGAGGTGCGGAAGACTTTCTCGTACCGTCCGGCGCTTCCTCGGTGGTCGATAACCGGCCAATTCTAACCTCTCCCAGGCCGGCCTGTACCGCCTTTCCGGCGCCGACCGCACGGTGAAGGACCTGAAGGAGAAGTTCCTGCGCAGCAAAACCGTCCCCGTGCTGAGCAAAGTGGAGGACATCCACGCCATCACCGGTCTCCTCAAGGACTTCCTGCGCAA